>PVHY01000507.1:107111-224218 GCA_004024945.1 Uropsilus gracilis | reverse complement strand
GGCAAACATAGTACAAGATAGAATGTCATCAAGTTCCATAGTAAAAATAATAAAATGAATCTAGATGTGGACTAAAATTCAAGGCAAACATAGTACAAGATAGAATGTCATCAAGTTCCATAGTAAAAATAATAAAATGAATCTAGATGTGGACTAAAATTCAAGGCAAACATAGTACAAGATAGAATGTCATCAAGTTAAATAGTAAAAATAATAAAATGAATCTAGATGTGCCAGAAAATGGCATAAAAGTGCAACAAACAATCACTGATGGGAGTAGAAGAAAAAGCAGGAAAACCCCTATAATGGTGGTAGAAAATATATAATTATTAGTCTGTATATGAAGCAAATAGAAAATTCTAGCATATATACATGAACAAAATAAATAATATATAAATAAATTGACCTGCAGACAACTTTATGTCCTTTTAGTCAGAATAGACTGATTCTCCTCCCCCATGGAATATTTGTAAGAAATCTCACATGAGGGTTAGATCCTAGTTACTCCTTACAATGGTCCATAGTGGGAACATAATCTATATTTGATGTATAATTAAAGAAAAATTATTTAAGTTTTTCTAGGCTTCATTTAGCAATTAAACAAGTATATCAGAACCTCAGAAATTCTGGTCAAAGTAGACTTTCAACTGCCATGTTTACCATGTGTACTCAGTTTTATATGAAATAAATCTTCATACTAGAACTATGAACATAGCTCGTAGAGACAGAAGTAGAACATATAATTTCAAATTAGCAGAGGGAAAAATAAAAAGAATGCGGATAGAAAATAAAAAGCAGCATCCTAAGAAATGAAAACCTGTCAAGTAAAAATCCTCACAAAATCAGATGGTAGAATAAGTTCTACTACATCTGGGCTTCTCAGCCTCACCACTGCTGACAGTTAGGGCCATGTGGTTATTGGTTGTGGATGGTTGTAGGATGTTTACATTGTAGGATGTTTAGCCCCATCCCTGGTCTCTGGCTACTAAATGCCAGAGGCAGCACCCCAGTGTGGCAACTGAAAATATCCAGATATTGCCAAGTGTCCTCTGTGGGATAAACTGTTCTCCAGTTGACAGTCACTGATATATATATCAGTAGTCATAGATATAAGTGGATTAAACTTGTTAAAGAGACTCTCATACTGTTTGAAACAGCAACAAAATCCCATTAGGGATACACCAAAAACACGATGATAACATAAAAGAATTGAAACTGAAGATTCAGTATAGAATATTTATGGTTTGGGGATACTAATCAAGAGAAAACTGTGGTAATAATATTAACATTAGAAAATATATTTTAAGGCAAAAAAGTAAAATCTAGGAAGAAGAATATTAATACTAAGAAGAAACTTAATCAAAGAAACAATTTATTAGGAAGAAAATAACCTTAAGCCTATTTGTACTGACAGCATAGTTTTATAAAGTATAATGCAAAAACTTCCAGAATTACAAGGAAAATTGATAGTCAAAGTGGTATACCTTTATATATCTCTCTTAGTAATGAACAGATCAAGTATGAAAATATTAGAAAAATAAATGTCAAAATTAGTAAGTCTGAGGTAAAGGTTGGAATCTTCTATACAAGAAATGCCACACAAGGAGAATTTTACATCAACTGAAGTCTAAATTAATTATAAGAAATCAATTTCATATAAGCCATGAATATAATTTCTATAGTTCAATTAAAATGGTAAACAATGAAAAGATAGTTCTTCCAAAATCCTAAATGCTTTCAAACTAAAAAGTGTACCATTAGAACTGGAAGGGCTACATATTAAAACCTCTGTGGGAAGTTTGCATTGAATGAAGAAGTGAAAGGGAAGAGTGAAAGGGCCCTGCAAATTACTAGGAGGGTATCCTGGAAAGCTCCATTGCTCTAGTTTGTGTGGCTCATAAGTATTGTCAGTGTTTGATAGTTGATCAAGTTGTATTATTACCATATGTATGCATAAATTTTTGTATATTATCCTTCAATAAAGGATCCATGGACCAAACAGTGAACAGTGAGCATTGAGAAAACAAGTGACTCACTCTTCCTTTATAATGAAGAAATTCCCAAGTGAAAAATATCACTATTGAGGAAGAGGTTCAAGGTGACATTAAAGTCAGGCTCTATGAACCCCTAATACCAGATCCTTTTCACCACATTACCTAGTTGTATGGAAATAGGATGTAACAACATATAGTGTGTGAGTCCGGCAAAAACTGGAAATAATTCTTCTAAGTCACAGCACATGAACCATGTGGCAGTAAGCAGCCAGGGGACATCAGGTTTAGGTAGGCGTTCCTATCAGAAGACAGAAAGAAAACAAATAGTTCACAAAAACAAGCACAAAATATAGTTTCTCCTTGTCTGAATGGTGATCAATCTTAAGAGAATGTTCTAAGTCATCTTGTACCCAGAACAAGCAATGAAGTATGGTGAAAATGAAGTGGCATTGAGTCAGTTCTACCCAGAGAACTTTGCTCAGCAGTGCAGCTAACAGCTCGTCAAGGTGGCATTTACAGAAAGCAACCTATCTGGTGGAAGGTAAAAATGAAATATTTTAAGTACACTTCCAGCCTGCTTTTCAACATGCTACACTAGATTATTCTGACTCCCTGATATTCTCATAGCTAATTATTTATTTTCCAGAAAACAATCAGGTTCACAGATGTTCTCATCTCAAGGAGATGGGGAAAGCTGAGCAAAACAGTACCAGTAGCACAACAAATAGCAATCTCATTCCAGCTAAATATATGTCTAATCATTTCATATATACCAGATATATGAACACAGAAAGAAAACAACTGTGACTGTAGACTGAAACTAGTTCTCTGAAAAGCTCACAAGTATTTATTTGCCTAAGACTCTATACTGTATTTTAAAACATCTTTATTGAGATACAATTTACCTGTCATACCCATTTAAAGTAAAGTCTAATGTAAATTTGGAAACACTAGAGTAGCATTTTAAAATCCAAAAATACATGCAACCATCCCCACAGTCAATTTTAGAACATCTCATTGCCTCAGAAACTTCCCATTTAACCTTTACTACTCTATCTGCCCATGTCCTCCAGCCTTAAATAATATAAGCTACTTTCTGTCTCTATAGAGTTGCCTGTTCCTGATAATTCATAGAAATCAAATTTCATATTTTTTTGTCTTTTGTGATTGATTTTTCCCACTTAGATTAAGGTTTATTCATGTTATGGTTTTTGTAATACTTCGTTCATCTTTGTGATTGAATAACATTCCATTATAAAGGTATATATAAAACACATAGCTACTCTTCTCTATTGAATGTGATTATGAAGTTAAGATAATATCAAACAAAGATTCACAGAATACATATATGTGTCAGGTGGGTGGGTGTCAGAGAGGAAGAACTAGCTGGTGGAGAGATCTTGTCTGAACTTGTCCTAGGAGCACAGGGCACTCAGAATCAAATAAAAGTGGCATGAGCTCTAACCTAGTGATACTCTGAGGTACTAGGTACTGGCAAACCAGTGCAGGTGTCAGGTCTGCGGGTGCAATGGGTGGGTTTGAGATTGGCAGGATATGGTGGAGAGAGTGGGGTTAAGATGGAATTGCAGGCAAGAATGGGGTAGGGGGCGGAACTGTGGTTCACTGCTTTGGGTCCAGGGTTATGTGGTTTGTGGGTTAATTAGGCCAGTTTAAGGAACTAAAGCAAAGTTAGAGAAGAGGATAAACATGAAGAATGAAACTGTAACAATTCATATTACAGTATTACAGAGTCCAGGCAAGAGAGGGATGATTTCACAAATAGTATTGTCCAATCTATAAATTAGAGCTTTTCTTGGACTTTAACTCTTCACATTTGGAAGATGGTAAAGTTTCCAATGTGTCCAAAACATACTCACATCTACTAGCTCATCAGTTCCTTCCAATGTCTCTTTTGGATAGGTCAAACAGCACTACGTAAGGAGGCTCAGTGTTACAATATACAGTTACTGGAGACAGAGTTAAATAATAACCTTGGCCTCCTGATCCTTGGTGCCCTTCCCATGGCACACCATCAAATATCGAACCTTCTGCCGCTGTGAAGTATGGCTAAGTGCTGTGGGCTCTACGTAGAACAGCACGGACAATGTAAATTTGAAACAAATACCTTTTCTAATCCCGCCGAGCCACGGAGAAAGAAATTCCATTCGGCATCAGTCAGGTTTCCTTGTTGGCGCATTATCTCCACACACAGCATAAAGCTGTAGATGAGTTTATGTTGTTCAAAAAGTCCTCTGGAAACATTGACATAAGCAGTAAGGAGAGTTTGTTCCAGTAGTATCATCATGCGCTCCTGTAGATCTTCTGCCTTTTCTGAAGTTTCAATTGTTGTATTGAACAACTGCATGAAAGAGAGTTCTATCAATACTCTGATTGGATTCAATTTCTGTGGAGAGAAAACCAAATCCCTGCCCTTTACCCTGCTCCCCATATTTAGTGAGTTAACTGCAGCACAAGTGATGAATGCTATACTACGAAAAAGTGTAGGATTCACCCAAATGATCTTTTCTGTACTTTCTTCTCTCATTTTCCAGAAATGAACCAATGTCAACCCTGACAATATTTAAAAGGTGCCACTTCACTACAAAGACAAATCATGAGACTGACCCTTGAAAGCAGACCATAGATCTGAGACATTCAGGAGGGGAAGGAAGAAAGGGAGAGTGGAAAACAGGGTGGGGAGGGGAGCACAATGGAATATGGTGAAGGATGGTGGGGGCTTTGGTGGTGGATAAACTGTGGTGACCAGAGCTGAGGGGAGAAATTCTATGTTGTCCAAAGATAAACAAGGATGTGCTAGAAAAAAAGGCATCATTATAATGTGAGGCAGAAAATGCTGGAAAATTAATTTTTGTATTTTCAGCTCAGATTTGATAATCACTTTGGGTTAGGAGATCTAAGGGACAGGTAAATTCCTGGGCTCTTCTTGGCACTTCACCTAGATAACATTTAGGGTATAGGAAGAACATGCTAGAATTATATTGAAATTTAAAAGGAACCATTTAAAAGGCACTAACACTCTGCTTCCTGCCTGGGTATTCTGAGGGCACCTGCTCTGAAGGTCCTCCCACATTACAAGGACACCAGGAAAAAAAGCAGACTTGGTAGCACCAAAGGCCTAGAGGTGGCCCTGTCATAAGAGGACCAGGGGTAGTCTTTCCAATAGCTTGTAATTTTCACATAACGCTGGAAGAAAATGCAAAAATTCCCAGGGCCCTACTCTGTGTGAAGAGTTGAGTGAAGCCTAGAAGTGTTGAAGTCCTGGGGGATATCGCAGCAGAGACCAGGGGTGTCTCAAGGGGCACTAGAAGGGCATGTGACTTCAGTCTCAGGGGGTCTGCTGCATAAAGAGCAAAGGGGCAAGATGACCCCAAACTCCTGGACTGTTTTGCTGACAATAGACTCACAGCTTGTCTGAGGCAAGATGAAACAGAAATTCCACTAGTGACAACAACAACATACTTACCTGTTTAAAATATTTCAATGAATACTGATACATAGGATCTATTTCTGAGAGGCTTGCGATGACAAAGTACATAACTGAGCCTTGAGTGGCTATTGGTCGATATTTCTCACGAGCGATGTTTATCATCATTTCAGTGGACTCTGCTTCCTGCAGCCTGGTTTTAATGGCACCAGAAGTGATCTGAGTAAATACATGAGGAAAAGTTCTTAGGGATATGTTTCAAAAGATGATTGGAGTTTAGGAATATATCTAGTTGGGTCAAGAAAGGAAATAAGAGATGATGAATTAATGGTCATAGTAAGGGAATCCCTAGATAGAATGACAACCTCTGGACTTACTACTGACCTTTTAATTGAGCTGAACAGCCTTTCCTTCCAGAGTTAGGAATGGACAAGTGGAAATAGGCACTATGAAAAGCACTGGAGTAGTAACTTCCATTTATTTATTTTTTGGCTGGGTACAGTATACTTGACAAAGTAGGGGCCCTAAAGCTCTCCCCCTCCTCAGGGGGTCTGAGATAGAATATGATGAGGTCAAGGTAGTCTCAGTGTGTTGAATTAGTGGGGGAAGGACTCCCTAGCAGAGAGGATCTCTTTTTTCCTCTTGTGTTCTTGCTGGGGCTGCTAGTCAAGGGTTCTTATTCCTTGGAGGCCACGTGGACCACAAATCATGTTGCGGAAGACAAATTCATAGTCAAACCAAAAAAGGAGCTTGACAAACCGATTGTTGAGGACACGAACGGCTCCAGCCTCAATGGTGGAAAAATGGGTATCACTCAAATTGCAGGAGGTAACCTGCTCCTCAGCATAACCCAGGGTGCCCTTGAGGGGGCCCTATGACAGCTTCTTCACCAACTTGTTGATATCATTGTATTGGGCAGTTTTCTCCAGGTACCTGGGGACATAACCAACACAATGGCATTGGGGACATGGAAGGCCCGCCAGTGGGCTTCCATTCAGCTCAGGATGACCTTGCTAATAGCTGTGATGGTGCCAGTAGAAGCAGGGATGATGATCCGGACAGCCATTTAGCCATCACACCACAGCTTTCCAGAGGGGCTGTTCACAGTCTTCTCGGTAACAGTGATAGCATGTCTCTCCAGGATGCAAAAGTTGTCCTGCATGTTCTTGGTGAGCGGCCAAGCAGTTAGTGGTATAGGAAGCATTAATGACAATCTTAAGGAAGTTGTCTTACTTTTTTGTGGCACATGCCCATCACACGCACAATACCTCTGGAGAAGGGGCAGAGATGATGACCCTTTTGGCCCCACCCTTCAAGTGGCCCCAGCCTCCCCCAAGGTAGTGGAGACACCAATTGGACTCCCCAACATATTCAGCACCAGCGTCACTTCAGTTGATATCAGTAGCCTCTCACTCCTGGAAGATGCGGATGAATTTTCCATTGATGACAAGCTTCTGTTCTCAGTTTTGATTGTGTCATTGAACTTGCCTTGGGTAAATCATATTGAAACGTGTAGACTATGTAGTTGAGGTCAGTGAAGGGGTCACTGATGGCAACAATATCTACTTTTCCAGAGTTGAAAGCAGCTCTGGTGACCAGGCACCCAAGTTGACTCAGTCTTTTCACACCTAAATTTCACATTGTGTGTTAGGGATATGGCTGGCGCTGCAAGGAAGAGGCTGTCTACCGAACCAGGGAAGGGAAGAGCTGCCAGGACACTTAAAATTATCATTGCAATCTGAGAAATAATTCCTCTTACTAACAGTACTTTCTTACCATGCACTCACTACGCATAAGGCATGTGCTTAGCTCTTGGAGAATGAATTTCAAGATGAACTACTCATAGGTTTCTGCTGCACAGAATGTAACTACCTAAAAGGAGAACCAGACAAGCACTTGGATAACTATGACATAGGAAACAGTGGCAGGCGTTGTAAGAGAGGCTGAGATAAAGTGCACAGTTGTCCTGAGGAAGAAGTTTTTACCTCTAGTAATTCTAGGGAGGCTTCTTAGAGGGGGTGACATTAGTATGAATATATAATTGTGCTGTTACCTTCAAATCACATCTTATGTCAGTTCTTTAGGTTACATGCTTTATTTTAAAAATGCTGACAAGACTAACGTTTGTTTACAATTTCTACTCTTCCTTTGCTTGGTGAGTGTGGCCACCTTTCTTGCTTTAAAAAACTTTTGCAGGGCCTCCAAAAGCTGTAGATGTAACGTTGGAAGCAACATATTTTCTATTCATACTAAAACTATTTTACTTGCCTTTGAATCTTGCAGTGTGTCAATGAGTTCTTCATTGTCCAGGATATTTCCTTCAGATGTAAAGAGCAATTTCAGAATTTTCTCTTCGATAGCTTTCAGCTGGTTTTTATCAGCATTGATTTTCACAATAAGCTTGATTCTTTGTTTTTCCAACTCAGGTTTTTCAAGTCGTACCACATCACTAGAATCAAGTTTGAATAAATAATGGCCCTTACATAAATAAATAAATAATTTATGTACCCTAAAATTGCTTCTAATTTTTTCTCTTTCTAATGCTTATTCTGCACACTCAGTACCTGTGTACTAATGCACAAGTCAAATCCCAATGCATAAAGTTACTCTTTTGTTGGGTTTACACAGAGGTGCCATTCACTGAACATATTAGTCTCGATTCTTTGTCTTGTACTTTAAAGACCAGTTCCAAACCACAGTTCCTGTAGTTTCTGCTCATTCACTCTTGGGAAAACCTGCTCAATGCTTGATCTCTCTAGCATTCAGTTTCTGTCCTCTAAGGGCTGTGTGGGCCAAGCAGAAATTGGTGCCTTTATGTAATGATGTGGGGGATTCAGAAATCCTACCTCATCCATGAAACAGTTCTTGATTTTATCTTAAAAGGGGACATTACCTCTAGTTTCTCTGTCTAAACATGTGAACTCACCTATCTTCATAATTTGCTTCTAACCATCTTTACAGGAGCTAATCTTTATTAAGCAGCACTCTGCCAGGCACTTTGCTATGAGTGAGTTTAATATAGATTCTGTCCTCTCCACCCCCCACCTTTTTTTTTTTACCTTAATAACTGATCCTCCAGACCTGATCTGGTTACAGTGAAATTGATTATGGTAACTTTGATGCACACCTAGAAGAGAAGCATAGAGAACATAAAAATGCTCAGGTTCAGAATATCAAGTGCTTGCTTTGTTAGACCATGGCTCATTATTACCCAGCTGGGTCTACCTGAGGACTGATTGTGAATACTTTCTTCTGACTATTCTTAAGCCCCCCCCCCCACATTTTCCCCACCCCAGCCCCATCTCCCAAGTATACTGTCTTAGAAATCCTAATACCCCTGTGAGTGATAATCTTGTTCGGAAATGCAACAGTTATAGAGTGCTACATATTTTAAGAAAAGGTGAGCCTGCAAAGAGTTGGAATCAAGACCTTGGGTTCAAATCCCAGTGCTCCTTTAGTGCATGAATGTCGGATGAACCACTTACCCACACTGAGCTTACTAATAGTGATAACTATTAGTAGTTATAGCTACTATAATAGTGATAACTTTTAGCGTATTTGTGAGGTAGTCAAATCATTTAGTCATAGTGACTCTACTTTGTCCTTTTTTAAAAAAAGGCTTTTTCTTTTACATCTTTTGTTTAATAATTTCAATGAAAAATTGTTGTGAAATATTCTGACATTGATTAAACCGTCAGACAAGCCAATATACATAGCAGGTGTTTAAATGCTGTATATTTCATGTTATTATTTAATCTTTACAACAAATTCTCAAAGTAGGCTTTAATTCTACTGTATAGCTGATAAACTTGAGAATTTAGGAAATGGAATAATTTACCGATAGTCACAGGGCTAGAGCTAGGTAAGGAGTGCTATACTCTAAAGTTAAATAAGTGAGAAATCAAGGTTGGAAGTAGGTACATAAGTTCCTTTTCTAAACTCTAAAACAGACCTTGGGACATGAGCTGCACCAGTGTCCATGTAACTAAACCCCTTGCGGTTGACCAAGAGAACCCTGGCCCAGGCCTTTAATGGCAATCTCCTCATCTTACTCAAAAGTGTGTCAATTACGTTCAGCCTGCACACAGGCAATTGTGAGACAGGCAATTGTGAGAAATTCAGTAAGTAAAACAGAAATGACACTATTTTGGTTCACTGAAGGACTTTTTGTGGGGAGAGAAGTAAGCTCTGATTTGTGAACACCCTTCCTTGGGGGCACAGGTTTTATTAGAGAAGGGAGGCCTGCAAGGCCTGGAAGATCCAGTAGAGGGCAGTGTGCCTGAGAGCTGCGCAGCTGTGAGGGGTCTGGCAGCCCTGTGCAGTTGAGAGGAAGAAGCCCCAGGTGGCCTTGTTTCTGTTGTGGCTGCCTTGAGTGTTGCAGCTGAAGGGTAGGGATTCTTCTGGATTCCATTTGGACTTAGGGACATGCGTATGGTAGCAGGGTTCACACCGTCCCCCTCAGATAGTCTAAGAAAAGGAAGAAGAGGATAGAATGTTCTATCTCCCAGAACTTCAAGTACAAATAAGGACATGGTTCTCCATGTTGCCAGGCACTAGAGTTTCCGGGCAGGCAAACTCTTTCCTTGGGACTGTACACCACAAACACTCACTCACTTAGACCTCAGGCCCCACGCCACAGATTCTCAAGGTCTCATTTCCTTTTCAGCCACAGTAAGAAAGACATAGATGGTCTTGTGTTGAAGGAGGGAGGATGGTGAGGAGGGTGTGGTGCCTGGTGTGATGAGAACCAACTGTGAACCAGGAGGGATGTGGCACAGTGTGGACACAGTGCACAGCAGGGTTAGACAGGGCAGTGCCTGGGGGTCAGGAAAGGGGCTGGAGTCCCAACTAGATGGCAAGCAGGAGGGAGGATGGAACAGAGTCAGGATGCAGAAGAGACGTGCTTGGAGGATGGCAGAAAGAAGTGATGTGGAGAGGGCAGAAACAGGTGCGGGAGTTACCCAGGAGGTGATAGAGTGATGCAGTTGAAAACTGTATTGGCACCAAAATACCCTGGTGGGAGGAGTCTGAGAGAAAGACGGCACATGAGAGAGAAAATGGGAAGCTGGGAAGAAAGGGCATATAAAAAGGGAGAAGCGAGGAAAGAGGTGAGGAGGAAAAAAGAGAAAGATAAGAATGGTGGACTGAGAGAACAGGTCCATGCGACCTGGCCAGGGGAAGCCCCCTGGAAGAGTGAGCTGGAGGTGGCAAGGAGCCATGGTGGGAGAGCAGCCAGCAGAGAAGTAGCTGGTGTGGAGTCAGATGTCAGAACGGCAGGCAGAGATGACCAGGGGCTGCTGAGGGCCGGCCTGGTGAATGTGGCCAGATGCCAGTGAAGGCGGGCCTGGTAAAGGAAGCGTGTAGGGTTGCAGCAAGGTGGCATATTTGGAAAGCTGAGTTTGCATCAGTATCTATTGGAAAAGTTTAAAGAGACTTGGAGAAGCAGAACACCTCATAACACTGGAGAAGTGAAAAGAAGATGCTGGAGAAGGACTGGACATTGTAAGGTGCCTGCAGGTTTAGAGGGGGCACCATCTTGGACATGTGTTTGGGACTTTTGGACTAAATGGTACTTGGATGGTACTTGGGATGAAATAACTGGCCACTTGTGGCATTAGGAACTTTTTGTTTTCCTGGTTAATTTCCCTTATTAATAAAACCCTGTTTAATTTGCATTTGTCTGGCAACTGCTACACATGGGTAGTATGGACCTGAGGGAAACTAATTGACAGAAGCCGCATTTTAAATGTGATGTGTTGGCTCGAAGATTCTGCCCCATTGTGACTCGATTTCAGAGGGACCCACCAAGCATCAGTCATTACACTTAAAATCCGCTTAGGCCAGGAATCTCAGACCAGCAGCTCATACCTCAGGCAGGTAGTGGGGATTTGGCAATTTGGTTGTCATGTAGAACCTAAAGTTCTTATCATAATCAATGTCTGAGTCTCCAAGATGAATGAGTATTCGTCCACCACTAAGGAAAGTCTGTTTTAAAAGAATGGGTTCTAGAACTGGATCCAAGTTTTCTTTAAGCTTAAAAACAGAAGCAAAACAATACAAAAAATAAATAATTAGAATGGGTGGCATCAATTTTTTCAAATTCCTTAGGCCTCAAAATTTTTTTGAACAAGTTATTTTTTCAGTGATATTATAGATATTTATTAATATCTCCATACTACTTTATAATAGTGTATTATTTATTTTTCAGATACTGTCTTATCAATACTCTAAGGAAATAGTGCTAGTGAAGACAATGCATTGATTTAGGCTTATCTCACACATTCTTTGTTCCCACCAGAAGAAGCTAAGAAAGGAAAGTCACTATGGGGAGATTCCTTCAGCAGGCTCCTGACAGAGATCTATTCATCGTCATGGTTGTTAGCCAGGCATCTAGATGAGTTTCCTACCGTTACCCTTATCAGTGATCTCAGCTCTGGGCTTGCTCTTTCAAACACCTTATCACAAGTTTTCTTCCCTCCACTTCTCTCTTAGGTCTTCTCTCCTTTCTCAGTTTACTGTCTTTCTTCAATTCGATTACAAGTTATTAAGGTCAAGAACTACATCTGTAGTGATAGCCTTTGGATTTCAAATAATATGTGCGGAATGAATGGCCATTTAAAAAGCTAACATTCTTGGAGTGATTCCGAAGAAATGGAACATTTAAGACTTGACAAATGTTACAAAACAAATATTAAAGCAAAAATTCATCCTTATCAGTCATAATTTAATCTAATTCTGACTTGAGACATGAGTAGAAAACATTTATAACCACTGAGTACTTGACTGGAGTCACATCATCAGTGTGTGTAGAAAGGCCCTGATGGCATCACTGACTTGAATTTTCAAGGCAGCTAACCATTGGGAACCACAAAGAGGCCTGCAAATCAGTAGTATCAGAAAGTGGAGCCTGTCCCACCTACCACCAAAACAATGTATAAAAAGAGGAAAATGCATTTAGTCTACAGATTCCTCTCCTCATAAGAGTGCATTGTCCACGGAACAAAATAATTGGCTTGATCAATTTGAAAACAAAGCTGGCCGGTATCTTTAGCAGGATGCAGTTATCCTGTCTAGGCTTGTGAAAGATTCCAGATAAGACATGAAAGTCAGGAACTAAGAGGGAAAAAGAAAGTGAAAAGCAAACCTCTTCCAGTAAGACAGGTAAACCAAGTCTGATCGAGTTTTCCAGTGTGCGTAAGAAATTACTATCCGTAAGCTTAATGATCTTTAAACCACTTTTGCTTTCCTTGTTCCTTATCCAACGGTTTGCCTGTATTTGAAAGAACAGGACATGTGCTTTAGAGTTATATACATGACTAGGAAGTAAAAGTTTCTAGAGTGAAATTTAGAAATTTTGTTCAACTATGACAGATCCCAAGTTCTTAACAGTTTAATCAAGATTCTCAACAGTTCCCTGATTCTGAAAAGTCTTCTTAGATATCATTCTAGGCAGCTGCCATGTTACATCAAAAGTAAACACTGACTTGATAGTTCTAGTACTATAAAATAATCTTGTCCATTTTGAACTTTATATAAATGTATTTTATAGCACATAAAAAAGAAATTTTGTTCAACTATAAACAGGTTTAAAGAATAAAAAAGATAAAAGTTATTACTCACCCTGCAAATAAAAATACCCAATATCTCGGTTCTTTCTTTTGTTTAAATTTAGATCAAATGAAGACAAGACCAAGGTAGGAAAAAGCCCATACTTAAGAGTATTCAAGTTTGTCTCTCTTGCTTTCACAATGTTCCCTTCCCCCCCAGTGAGTGAATCTGATCCATGGATTTAGGAATCAGATAATGGGATTCAGTAAAGTCCTAGCAGATTTGCTTTAACTTCATCACACCCTAACTTTATTGTGACTCCTTGCACTTTTAAGGAAAAAGAACTACCTCTGAATGAATTTCTGCTAACATAGAAAACTAATGGCCAAACCCTTCCGCCCCCTGAGCAAAAAAAATGCAGAGTCTTGCAACCTTCCTGCTTGACTTTCTACATCCATATTAAGTGTTTGGAATGGGCCACACACTGTTGAGCAGAGTTGATAGGCCACTCTTTATCTGAAGTGTCTGTACACACCTGGTCTTGAGGATCAATCATCAAAGGCCACCGTCTCCCTTGAGTAACCAAAATGCCATTTTCTGTTGATACCACATCTCGGGGCAACCCATCTGTGTTCCATTGCCGTATTTCATAGGGATCGCCAAGAATGTTTATGAGACTGAAATAAGGATTGATTGGGATCTCCAGATACTGGCAGTTCTGGATCCAACACTCTATGAGCTGTAGAAGGAGGAAAGTTTTCTTGTTTTGGGTCAGGAATACTCAGTGAACAAGGACACACACGAAATGTTGTGGTAGGATATTTACAAGTCTTCATGGAAATCTGACATCATTGCTGGGCACAGAAGTAGACTAAGAGTGAAGGATATCTGATCCTACAACTATACTATTAATTAGCAGTGGCTTTGGGGATATCACTCTCCTTGTGTATAAATTATAAAAACTGTTGAGCAGTTTTCAGCTGGGGGTGTATTGTCTCTTTTGGAGGGATCCAGAAGCATGGGAAGTTAGGGTTATCTCAAAGACTCTGGGTGACACTGGCAATTAGTAGAGGAAGGAGAGGGATGCCCCATGTTACCTCCTTCAGTCAGGGGTAGTGTCATGTGCAACAGAGAGCTGTCTGTCCCCCCAATGCACCATCTGTGCTATTGCCCATATGTAACCATGTGACCCGTGAGCATCTATGAGCCCTACAAGGAGGTTTTATAATTCCAGAACAAGAGCACATGTTTTTAGGAAGGCATTTATAAAAAGGGCTTGAAAAATCTCCAAATAATTTAATTTTCTGATCCTTCCAATTGCCTAGCCCTTAATAGCAGTCTCATCAGTTCAGAGCATTTCACCCTGGCTGACTTTAGATGCCACTTCTGATCAAATGGGCAAGGAATTCCTTGTCCCTTTCTTTTCCTCAGGTTCTTGTGCTGTGTAAGTGATGAATAACTACACTGGCAGGGGGAGGGATGTGTTAAGGAAAGCCTAGGGATAAACATCATTGACTGTTGGGGAGGTGGAGGGCTGTGGAATGTATAAATGAGTTTTCATTAGGAAGAACATCAACAATGGAGAGCCTCCACCTAAACTCAGGAAAAAGATGATCATCTCATTCTCTACCCGCCAATCCAGTTTCAGCTGCAGATTTACTCACTATTTGCCTGTATTGGGCTGTGAAGGCCCCATAATAGGCTACACAAGCTGCTGCTATGAACGCATTCCCTATGATATTCGATATTTCCTCCTGGGATTTCTCGATGCTTTCTTCCCACCGAACTTGCTCATCTCCCAATGCAGCTGTCAGCTTTGCAGCACGAACTAGACGTGCTTTTGTCAGGGCCATTGTCTTTGCTAGAAAAATGTTAAGAAAATCAGATTATGTTATCCAGTATTTTCTATATATATGTAGAAAAAATATATAGATATGAAAGTTATTCACCTGCTTCTGTTTAGGGCAGAATTATTAGCGTTATTAGCATTATTTAGTTAATGATGTCAATACATCTCTATGAAACCTCACACAAATTCAGTATTACTTCCATTTCATAACTAAGTTCAAATTTACCTCTGTCACTCAAAGAGTTCTTTTTTTTGATATTCTACTACTGGCTCAAGATGGTGCTCTCATTGTGCCCCTGTAGTATTTTCTTGACCAAATTCAATGCTGCTTTGTATTTAATCAAATTCAATGCTGCTTTGTATTTAATGTAACATACCCCCAATAAGCTTGTTCAGATACAGATGTTAAATGCATACAGTATATGTAATTCTTTTAAATTTCTACTAGAAGGTTAATGCGCTATCCTTTAGGGGAAATTTGTCCAACATGTTGGATGAAAATTAAGGTCACTGTCTGAAAACTTTCTACCATGGAACATCAAGTTTTTCCAGATCAACATAAATTTCACAACTTACCCAGACTTTCTTTCTCATTCACACTTTTATCATATTCATCTTGTAAGTTCTGTATTTGAGCTTCCACTTTTCTTAATAGTGTTTGCTTTTCTCTCAGAGTAGTCATAGTAATATCAAGTTCAGCCTAATAAAATTAAATAAATACTTAAGAATAGGTCCAAGAAAAAAGGTACATTTGCTCATTTATAATAGATTAAAAAGATTTATGTTACCTTTTTTATGTCCTAGAAGAGTTTAATATGGTAAAGAAGTTAAAACAAATTTCTTGGAATAAAATATGCGAGAGAAAGAAAATAGAACAAAACAAAAAGGGCAACAAAATAAAATATATCATAGGAGGACAGATGTACCAAGCATTTGGGATGAGTCAGTTAACTATGATGGATTATTAACTTTAAATGGTGAAATAAACTAAACATTCATGTATTACTGAAAACTAACTTTTCCTAACTAGTTCTCTAAAGCAGGAGTTTGTAAACTTGGCCTGCAGGCCAAATCTTGCCAGCTGCTTGATTTTGCCTGCTTTGTGATTTAAGAATGGTTTTACATTTTTAAATTTAAAATTTAAAATTTAAATGGTTGGTAAAAAAACCAACCATTTAATAATACTAGTTCACACATGATATGAACATGACAGTGTATAAAATCTGAACGCTAGTGTTCATTAGTAAAGTTATATTGTAGAACAGTCACATTTCTTGTTTGAATTGTTGGTATTTGTAATTGTTTTACACAGGCAGAGCTGAGTTATTTCAACAGGGGTCATGGAGCCAGCAAAACTTAGAAGAGTTATTATTTGACTCTTTATCAAAATATTTTGCCAACCCCCACTCTATAACCACAGTTCTTTCAGAAAGTTGCTCCATTCTTTGTTCTGCTTGAGACCTCACACCTGATTGTGAGTTAACTGATTTTTTCTGGTGCTTTTTTCACATAATATATTGTGATATTCTTTCTCAGACAGCACATCTTGTTAAGCTGTTGAATATAGGTGACCTTTTTAAAATTAGACAACACCATTAAGGAATATTTGGCAAATGGAAACAGAGCATCAGGTGCTAGAGCTAAAAGCCACCTTAAAAATACCATAAATTTGATGTAGTCCCAGGTGTTTGTTTTCCTTCATTTTTTTTTTTTTAGCATCCATAGATGTGTCCTGAATGAGGTTTCTGAGGTGTAAATCTTGAAATGTTTTTACCATATTTTCCTCTATGTATTTTATGATTTCAGGTCTTATATCCAAGTACTTTATCCATTTTGAGTTGGTTTTTGTACATGGTGTGAGGGAGTAGTCTAGATTCTTTTTTTTTTTTTTGCTTTATTTTGGATTTCTATGTCTTCTTTATTCAGTTTTGGATGAGTCTACCAACTATGGAAAGTTGTGTGGAAGACTCTCCAACTACTGAAAATGGAACTACTATTCGATCTAGCAATTCCATTTTTGGGAATCTATCCTAAAGATACCAAAACAATAGTTCAAAAAGATAACCTGTACTTGTATGTTTATTGCACCTCTAATTACAGTAGCCAGACTATGGGAACAACCCAAATGCCTTAAAACAGATGAATGGATCAGAAAGTTGTGATATATATATATATATATATACATGACATAGTATTCTGCAATCAAAAAGACATATTTGATGCACTTGTGATAACTTGAATGGACCTAGAAGGAATCATGCTAGCAGAAATAAAACAGAACAAAAAGAGAATTATTGGATGATCCCACCTATATGCAGGATATAGAGAAAACAAACAAACAAAGGACAAGCAAAACTTAAAATGAACAAACTGTCAGCAGAACTGAAGCACAGAGCAAAGGAGGGGGGTGGGGGTAAAATAGGGGGAGGAATAGGCACAAGAGATTAAGATGATGGCTTCCAGAGACAAGGTGGTAGGAGAACCTAAGGATATACAGTGAGGTAAAAAAAAAAATATATATATATATTTTTATGCTAGAAGAAGCTATGGATTTGCAGGCCATTTTTGACAAAAATTTACCAGTTATTTTCAAAAACATATTTTTCAAGAATATTATTGCAATCTTTATTATGCAGTGTCAGAGTGCCACTGCAAAGGGAATTTGATGATTAATTGTGACCTTTACTTCTAAGTACACAAGAACAGCATCACAATATAGACATGGTACCTGGGCAGCCCGGAGCTTTTGTCTCTTTGGTTCGACTTCTTTGACTACACGTGAGTATAGATCCATTGCCCTCACCCACATACACATGGATTTACATGCTTTGGATACTTTCTCTACTTTTTCAGGGACGAAATCAGGATTATTAATATACTTTTGAAGCTTTGCCAATATTTGAGGTTTTATGTTTTCCTTATCATATTCTAGGAGTCTTCTTAGAAAGTTAGAGTCTCCAAGAAGTTGCTTTGCTGTTGGCCAGTCAGGCCTGTAAGACAGACATGATGTTAATAATGAAAGACATATATTCCTTTGAAATTTTAAGATAAATGGGCAGTTTTAATCTTGATACTATTACCCCAGTGACTAACAGTTATGTACCATAATATTTAGGAGACAGGGAGTTGAGAGACACAATTCTGTATTGGCAGAGAAGTAATTATAAAATCATAGAGGTGAAGCATTATCGAAGTAAGTTTTATTTAAAAATGCCCCCAGTGCTCACATTTTTACCACTTATGCATTTTCAAATCCTTAAAATCTCCTTTGAACATCACAATCATCTCCAAACTGGTTTTATTTCTCTCAGTCAAACTTGGTTCTTTGTGAACTTCCACCAGGTTGGTCTTTCTCATGGGAAAATCTGATTATGTTGAAAATGTTCAATGGTTTAGCAATCCCCTCTGACCAGGGATCTCCCTTTGTGTTTTGTAAGAGTCTCCATGCCCCACTCAGTGCTGAATGGTAGGGAAGTCCAGCACAGGCATGCTCTGGGCCCTTTACCCAATTCCGATCAGTTTTACAGAGAAAGTTTTCTTATAATTTTTACTGAAGAGAAGGTATTACTAAGAAAGTTTGAAAACTGATGAAGTCTGAACGGCTTAGCCCAACATACAAGACCTTTCCTGATGTGACCATGATCTTGCTGCACAGTCCCATCCCCTTTCACTCCATGGGCACCAAAGGCCTCCTAGCTCTCTCCATGGTCCCATTCTCCACCTGAGCATCACTTTCTAAAAAACCTGTTCACACCTGACAAGGAAGACATAGGTACTTTTATTGGTATTCCTAATTCAATACCACTCTTGCATGTCTTAAAATGATTATTTTCCATGTCTGTCTCCCCACTAGTATGTGCCCTTAAGAACTTCTATCATCATCTAGCACACAATAGATGCTCAAAAAAAGACATGTTCTGAAAATTCAGATTTTAGAACTCAGTATTATGCATTCACTATGCATGTGGCATTGATATAATTACACTTCATACTGAAGTAAAGAAAGTCAATATATCTTATGAACATTTGTCCTTTTCACTAATTTGGTATTCCCTATGCCTTCTATCTCTCAGGCCATTTTGATAGTAAAATGGTATAAGTACTGAAGAAAAAAATTATTGAACCAGTTTGTTGAATGAATAACTGAGTCAATGAAAGGGTGGAGAAGAGAATAAAAACAAATAAATGAGAAAGGAGGAAAAAACGAAAGGAGTTCCACAAGCTGTTTGCTAACACTTGATTATTCATTACTCACTTGGCATTCAAGAGAATGGAAATTGCTTCCATTACAGTCATCACCAAATCTGGGGGTTTTGTAAAAACTCTGATTTCAGATATGTCCGCTTTATCTAAGGAATCCAGGGCTTTGTTGGCAGCTTCAAGTGCAGGCAGTGCTTCATCAAGATCCCTTTGAGCATCATCAGCTATTGCCTGGGTTTCTTCAGCTTTCACTTTTGCTGTTGCTTCATCTTCTTGCACAATGCTACGAACCTAACCATTGAAACACAACTGCTTAAGTGGTCTCAATACTTGAAAATCAAGTCTAAGAACAAAGTGTAGTGAGTTCATACTTGCCCCTTAGGTTAGAACAGCGATGAAAGACAACTAGCTATATTACTGATTATGCTCTCCTTTGTCCATCTGATGACTTTTTGATAGAATAATGGAGACAAAGTTATTAGAACAAACAGTTCCTCATTAGAAAAATAGTTGTATATTTGTATGTGCTACTTCTTGCCCCACAATTCTCTGTTGCATTCATTGGATTCACTTATTCTTGGGAAGAGATAAAACTTATTTATTGGAGGCAGTTTGTTTACAATTTCAAAGCATTGCTAAGTATACCTATCAATTATTTTGTATAAGTACCACACGCTAACTGATTGCGCCGCTGGAGCTCCTACCTATCAATTATTTTAATGGCATAAGAAATAAGAAAATTCAATTGTACATCATTGCATATAAGCAATTGGTTGGTGACCAAAGCCATCACACGCTTACTGTCAGCTAATGCCGTGTACCTGATCAGCATTTTCTTGATCCACTGCCAATTTATCCATCAGGGCTTCAACATCTTGTGATTTTGTTAAAAGCACAGGCTCTAGAGCTGAAAGATCTGCTTTCATTTTATCAACTAGTTCATTTGTTTCTAAGAGCTTGGTGAGCCCATTTTTTACCCGGTCACGTGCCTAGAAGACAAGGTAAATATCTATTATAATGAGTATTATAAACCTTTAGGTTTATTTCTGTCTCTTACTTATGGACTTGAAATTTACATCTACAAAATCAAGTGTATCAGAACTCTGGTAGATAGCGATGACATTCACCAAAATGGGTTTTGATTCATGCTCCTGGTCATAGCAGTAGGATGTCACAGGACTATGGGTACACTGAGGACACCAGTTATATTGTTTTGATTCCCAGGGGAAACTTGGCTCAACATCATTCATGTTGAATAAATGAGGGACAGATTCATAGAGGAATTCCTGGAGACCACAACTCTGGGAACTTGTCTCCTCAAGATAGGTCAAGCAGGATGGGGGACCCCTAAGGAGACTGTCCTGGATACTTCACTATGGTTATTAGATTCAAACCCTACTTCTCAGTGGTAGGAAATCCTTTCCTAGAATCAATGGGGCAGATATGGTAAAGGATACACCTGGGTTGGAAGGTGAATCAGAAAACTTGGTTTAAGTGGAAGGCTTCAAAAATATCTGTTAAAGTGATTTTCCAGGACATGCATTTATACCAGGTAAAAATCTTCTGAAAAATATTTAAGATATCTAAATGGAAAATGCTTCCATTTTTACTGTGTTTAAAATGTTGGAAACTTTAGGTCACATTAGTAGCCCAATACAATAGCAATTTTGATGATGATGGTGGTGGTGGTGACTATATTCCTAGTATCTCATATACGTCAGATAATATTTCAAGCACTTTTCAAACAGTCCTTATTTAAATTTCACAAAAATACAAAAGGTAGATATTTTTAAACTTTATTTTCAATAAGTCTTGAAAATTTTACAAAATAAGGTTGTACAGGAAAGAAAGCAATTGCATATACTTTGCCTGACTTGGAAGTCCTTGTTCTTAATGGGAACTATGGACACATGTGAGGCTATGAAAACCCCATCTCTAGTTCTTAACAAAAAGTTTTTCTTCTGTAGACATGACTCTGCTTAACTCTGATGCCTTTGGAATGTCCACACCATTCCACTGAGTCAAGGACACTTATGTAGATGATAGCAGAGAAAGTACAAATGTCCAAGAAAGGGAAATGACAGCATGTGATACCATTTTTTCCCCTCCCTATTGTAGGTCAAGGGCATATGTCAGGACGGAGAGATGGCACATAGATCTTCCACTCACTCTGACAAAAGCTTTGAGTGTGAATTAAAAAAAAACTTTTAAATTTGATAATATTAAACTTACTGAAACCAACTGCTTTCTTTTTTCACTTAACATGTACAGGTAGAGATTGATGAGTTCCAAGTAGGAGGTGGGCGTTGTGTAGTACCGTCTCCGGAGCTCTGTGTAATAGCGTTCTGCCATGGTGGACACACTCATGTGCACATTCACACACATCACAGATAGCTTTTCTTTCAGGTCTTCATTTCCAATGTCAACATTTGAGAAGAATGTCTGTGATACAGAAAGAAGTGCTTCTTGGGGCCACTGTAAGTAAAGATGTAATTTGGAAAATCTGTTATCATTCCCAATTTCCATAACATACAATTGAACAATTAAGAAAAAATTTGCTTCTCTGAAACTTTTCCCTGCTTTGACCCCTCTCTCACCTATTTAATACTTGCTCATGTCAATGATATTTAAAGAACTGAATGGCTGTGTTCATTAGAGGAGGTTTGAGTCTTTGTCTCTCCAGAACAGTATTTGGCACACAGAAGTCACTCAATAAATATGTGATTGAATGAATAAATAATAGGTATCTCTTAAAAATTCTATGAATAAAATCACATATATTAAGCGGACCTCATGTCCTCACTCTGTTTATTATGCAGTTTGGACTTCAGTTCATTATTGTAATCACAATCCTATTCACCTCACCTCCTTTGCTCCACTGTTATCTCTTATGAGCTAATCTGAACCTGAGTCAAATGCAACTCTGTAACATCTGCCATTATACAACTGAGTGTGGCTGGAGAAAAATGTACAATATTACTGACTGGTCTCACTCTAAATTCATGACAAGTAGCTTCAGTTGTTTTTTTTTTTCTGAGACTAGGTCTCTCTATTTTTGCCCATGGAACCACAGGCTCTTGTTGCCCAGGATACCACAGACACAAGCAATCCCCAGTCTCAGCTTCCCAGGTAGCTGGGATTACAGGTGTGTGCCACCACACCCAGCTATTTTTTTTGAAACTAGGTCTCGTTACCGGCCCCAGGCGGAACTCGAACTGGGATCCTTAGCCCCGGTCGCTTCATAGGTCCAGAAATACTTTTACATTTTCTAATACATTGCATTTGTACTCTCCTAAATGAGCATTTCACACTCTATACTATTTCCTCAGACAGCTAAAACTTCTTCTTTTCAGCTTCAGCTGATGACCTTGCTTACCATATCCCTAAAAAATTAAAAGCACTGAAAACAGAACTTCAATGAGCTCTTACCCCACATCTTCCATTATGTACATTTGTGCTCACATGCTCTGCTTTTCTTATTGTTACTCTGGGGTAAGTTGTGTTTGCTTCCAGCCCAGGCCAACCTCATTATTGATGACTTATCACATCCCTTCTCGCTTCCTCTATTTTACTGGGCCAGTAATGCCTACATCAATCTGTAGTACCACCAAAATATCCTCTTTGCTAGATCATTTCCATCAGTACACACATATAATTTGCTTCTCACTCAAAACTACTGCTTTCTTGATCTCACACAGCCCCGTAACTTTGGCCCATCCCTTGGTATTCTTTTGGGGCAAAACTCTATAGGACTTTCTCTATTTGCTCATTTTGATGCCTCTCCCTGCTTCTCTCTTGAACTTTCTCCACCATTACTTCACTGAAACAGCTCTTGTTAAGATCAGTAATAGCTCTACATTGCTAAACCCAATACTCTCATCAATTCTGTTTTGACTTTGTTCAATGACTATCATTATAATACCTTGCTTGTGAGTAAATTCCTAGGAGGGCTTTAAAGTTAATGCAAGTACTCTTGAGTTACTCTTGGATCATGTGTTAACCTTTAAAATCAAGCAAGTCCAGCTTCTCAAAGAGATATCGGAGTATGCCACCCACCTGAACAAACCAATCAATGGTGCAGCAGTTCACAAGGGATGGGAACATCCGGCATCGGGACCGAAAAGCCTCCCCAACGGGGCTCATGCAGAGAACAATGTGCAGTTTCTGACGAACTCTGTTGATAAAGTACTGAAACACCTGACAAGGAGACATTTTTGAATTTAAAATGAGACCAACATAATGGCTAAAATAGGCTCGACTAAGGAATGAGTCGATATCTATGAATGAATAATATCAAATAAAAAAAGTTAGTACAGTAGATGTATGAATTGTTTTGTTCAACACCTATTCCAACCCTTTTCTCTTGTTCAGTCTGGAATCAGAAACAATATTTTGCAGACTCCTTTGCAGCTTACTGTTACTCTGGGGTAAGTTGTGCTTGCTTCCTACCCAGGATGTGATGTAGGTTCTCCTCATCAGTGATTTAAGGAGACCACTTGAACAAAGCAGGAATAGGTATCCATACACAGTTTTGCTTTGGGGTAGAAGAACAATGGGAGACAGGATGCAGGGAAACCACTTTTGAGACCCTAGCATAAATGGCATGGAAATGGACCTACAATC
The DNA here is from genome assembly GCA_004024945.1 of Uropsilus gracilis. Lineage (NCBI taxonomy): Eukaryota > Metazoa > Chordata > Mammalia > Eulipotyphla > Talpidae > Uropsilus > Uropsilus gracilis. The sequence continues at coordinate 200,559 of PVHY01000507.1, read as the reverse complement.
TTCAGACATGGCTTATTTCAGTTACTTCCTGACACAGTGGGGACGACTCAGAGCTTTGGAACTGGCACTCGAGCAGCAGCACATGGATTGTCTAATGGTTTCCTGGCTCAGCAGGATGGAAGATCTTTGATCACTGACTTCTACAGAGTGGGCATTTTCCAGTATCCAAGGAATGCATGCTGGAATTCCTTTCTTTGGTTCTTCTAGCACCCCTCTAATAAATCTATCCCTGCTTCAATTAGAAGAAGCAGACTCTGCTATCTGTACTTATAAGTCCAGAGCTAGCAGAAGAGGAAATTTTCATAAAAGATATGAAAAAGAATGATCAAAAAGTTAAGGAAGGTGCAGAAAGAAATGGCAGGATTGGGTAGAAAATAACGGCATATGTAAGGTGCTGGAGAAATGGAAGTGAACAGAAGAAAGGACTGTGTGTGTGCATGAGTGAGTGAGTGTGTGTGCAGGTTTCATTTCTGTTTCAGTTCAAAGGTACTGAACTCCTTAGGCAGGACACTTCAGGAGTGTGAAGTAAATTTGTTTTTAAAGAGACATAAGAGAACTTTCCAGGTTGGTCATGTCTGTGACCTCTATAGGGCAGCAGGATGATATTTTCTGCTTTCCATGGATTTCTGAAGTCAAACTGATACTTTAAATGCAGGAAATAAAACACATACAATTACAAAGAAAAGCAATTATATTTTTAAAGAGTTCTATCTATGGGTTCTTTAAGAGGATTTTAGGACTTTTTCAAAAAAGGCTAAGACAACTTTTTGTTTAAAAAAAGTCATATTACCATTCTGACATGTCCTACCTCATCTCTATTCCCCTCAGAAATTCCTGCTTCTTTTGCTCTTGGTCTGGTAGCTGCTAAGACTTGCTCCAGTTCATCCTTTTCAAATAAATTTGGCACTTCTCCTGAGTTCAGCATATTATTTATATCTTCAAGGAATTCTTCCACTACAATCTGTAGAAGATAAAATGATCTTTCTAACTTGTGCAAGCATTTTACATTTCATTTGATATAAATTATAAATTATAAAATAAATGAAATTATAAAGCAAATATTTGATTTAAAATTCACATAGAACTAATTTTATTTTTAAGAGAAGATGACTTTAGAAATTAAAGAGAATTCTAGTTCTCTAATCCATATTTGTAGATTAGATCAAGGGAGGCAGTGAGAACAAGTTCTCCCTATTTTGCCTCCTTGGACATGCCATTTTTCTTTTTCTTAATGTATGCATTCACTGTTGTTCAATTCCATCTCATACCTGTTTTTCCTGCCTCCCATGTTTTGTTGTTTGTTTTCATTTTATTAGTCTTAAAATACTGTTTTAGTTAGCCTTTAACTTCTTTGATTCAAGAGAGCTTTTTTCAATCCACACATTGATGAACTTTCCTGTTTTCTTCCACTATTGATTTCTAGTTCCATATGATTATGGTCAGAGAAGATATCTGGTATGATTTTAATCTTCTTGAATTTGTTGATTTTTTTTTGCAGTCTCTAAGTATGATTTATTTTAGAACATGTTCCATCTACATTTGAGAAGAATGTGTATTCTGTAGTCGTTGGATAGAATGTCCTATAATGTCTGTTATGATTATTTGATCTATAACCATTTTTTAATTTGAATCTGTTATTTCTTAGTTGATTCTCTGTTTGAACAATCTATTCATCACTGAGAGTGCCGCATTAAAGCCTTTTGTTGTATTGTTATTTACTCCTCCTTTTAGCTTCCAGCATTTGCTTTATGTATTGGGTGTTGCAATGCTGGATGGATATTAAATACTTATGATTATTAAACCTTGATGGAGTGGTCCCTTAATACTTACATAATGGTCTTGTCTCTTTTGGCCTGATATATGTTTACCTCCTCCAACATGTTGTTGTTGTTGTTTCTTTTTGAAACCACTTGCTTGAAATATCTTTGTGTATCTTTAAGGTTAAAATTAAACTTCTTATAGGCAGCATGTCATTCATTTAAAAGAATCTATTAAAGCATATATTTAGCTATTTTGTGTCTTGACTGGAAAATTTAATCCATTGTGTCTAAAATAATTACTGATAGGCGAGGACTTGCAATACCATTTTGTTAATTTGTCATGTTAGATGGGGACCTTGAATAAAGCAGATCATACCCTATTGAGTTTCTCTGATAGACTGTGCTACCACCTTGGCTCTGGGGTTATCGTTTGGGTGCTGCAGTTAGGAACTCAGTGCCAAGATATGAGTGTGACTTGTTACACTCCCTCCACCTTCCCATCACAATCAGATTTCCAGTGGGTCAAGCTAATTAAATTCCCCATGGTCCTTGTGATATAAGACCAGAGTGATATAAGACTCCCAGAAAGGGACACACAAGGCTGGGGACCCTGGATTGTGTTCACCATCCCAGTAGAGAGGTGTAGTCTGGGGTGTTGGTCCAGTCGGGGGAGGGGGGCATGTAGTCAGCATGTAGCTGCTTCTTTTACCCTTCTAGGATCACCTGTTTTGGTCTCTGTATTCCAGAGGGGAGCTTCAGTCTTTGTCTAGGATTTTCTCAGGGGTGTCTTGTCTGTAAGCAATTGTTAGTTGTTTTTGTGAGGGTAAGCAAACTATCTTGGTAGTTTCACTTCACTATTTTGTTCTTTTATTGTTTTCCTGATATAATAAAATTGTTTATCTCTGTGTGTGTGTTTTGGTAATTCTCTGAGCATCTTTATTGGACCAGCAAAGTCATGGTGCCAGTATTCTGTGCATCTTTAGAAAAATTATTTTGAAAGTTTTGGGGAGAAGTCCTGGATTTTTATTTCTATGGGCCAGTTACTGGAGGTTTACTGTATTCCTTAGGAGGCATCATCTTTTCCTGATTTTCATCATCCATTCCAGACTTGATGGACTGCCTTTGGTAAGGGAGAACTTTCACCAGTGGATGGGGACGTGCTGGAACATGCTGTGATCCCAGGGTTAGTGGTACACTAGAGAGTACTGGTGCAGGGATTTTTGATGGCACCAAATCTGGAGGGCTTTTTGACTCTGGTTGTTGGGGTCTATAGTATCGACAACCATTCATACCTTGTTTGCAGTAGTTGCAAAGTATACCAGGGTCCTCTGTCATGTCTCTAGGTCCAGCAGCTAGAAACCAAGTCAGGCACTGGTGAGGAACATCTCTGGGTTCTTTCTCATTTGTAGAAATCTATTTACATCAGATATAAACTTACCCTCTCTCATAGATGTTAAAAATATTTTTTCCTATTGTGAAAACTACCCAGTTCTCAAAAAAAAAAAAAAAAAGATGTGAAATCCTGCCATTTGCAGCAACATGAGTGGACCTAGATAGAGGGTGGTGTGCTAAGTGTAACAGTTGAATGGAGAAAGACAAGCGTTCTTGCTCTTTGGTATCTGAACATGTACCTGGGTATCTGTGAAGAGGAAAACCATATTCTTGTCCTCTATACCAGCCAGTTTGTACAGCTTCCTCAGGTCTTCATGAAAACTGTCATAATTATAGCCCCGGCTCAGTTCTATCTGCATACATCTGTAACCACATATGTGAGCTGCAAGTCTTGTAAGAGATTGCTTTCCTGTGCCTCCTACTCCAACGAGCAAAGCGTTGCCTCTTTCCTGGCGAATCATGCGGGTAATCCTGCAAGAAGCAGAAAAAGAGTTATTTCAAGTGCAAGACGTAGCTTTTACTTAGAGGGCCCATCCCAGTGTGGAAGACTGGTACAAGACAGTATCAACCTGAACAAAAGGCCACAGGAAAAATCAGGGTAGGTCTGAAGGTCACGAATATGACAAAGGTACTGCTAAACATATTCTCAGAGCCACTTCTCTGCTCTTTCCTATAGTCTATTGGCCTTGGTTGTGCAAAGTTAGAGTAAAATAACATCTCTTCTCCCTTTCAAATTGTGGAGGACTTTGCCAGGAAATTTGGGTGACTGAGGCAACTACTTATAGTGAGTGTCATATTGACAAATTCAGATATCCTTTTATAAAAATGAGCAAACAGAAAAGTCATCAGCTCTTGGAAAAGACAATGCAGTTCAGAGAGGTCACTGGGAGTACTTGAGATGGATTTGCTGTAAAATATCAACAAAACTTTAGAAAATTTTCTGATTTATATCAACAAGAATTTATTTATTTTAAATAATTTATTTATATATATGTATTTCACATCATTGTGATCCCTGGGGGTCACCCACCACCTCCCCTCCCTGGCCACTCCAGCTGGTCCCCTCCCTCAGTTGTGTACTTTCGTTTGGTGTCCATATATTAGTAAAACAATTTGGTTTCTGTCTTTTTCCTTCTGACTCGTTTCTGCCAATATGATTTATTCTAGGTACATCCATGTTACCAAAAAAGTAATCAAATTTGTCATTTTTGATTGATGCATAATATTGCATTGTGTATTTATACCACATCTTTTTCATTCAGTCATCTGTCTTGGGGCATCTGGGTTGCTTTCATGTCCTTGCAATTATAAATAGTGCTGCAATAAACATCCAGGCACAGGTGTCCCGTTGTACCCATATTGAGGTCTTCTTTGGGTAGATTCCCAGAAGAGTGATTGCTGGGCCAAATGGTAGTTCCATTTTCATTAGTTTGAGGATCCTCCACACTGCTTTCCATAATGGCTGGACCAGTTTACATTCCCACCAGCAGTGTAAAATTCTTAATTCAATGTATGAAAAATGTTTTCCTAATTTTTTTGGTAATGGGTGTATTTAGTAATTAATCAGAAAAATCATCAGTATTTTTTAAAGAAAACAAGGTAGACGTTTTTCTGCCCTACATCAGACATAAAGATGCCTTCCTTTCTGCCCTACATCAAACATAAAGATGCCTATCATTACACAGATCTTGCTAATATGACTTTTTAAAAAGTTAATTTATAGAAAAAAAAGAGACAAACATGTCGTACTAATTATCTCTGAAAATCAGCACACTTTTGCCAAATCCACATTTAAGTAATCAACTTCCAGAAACATTTGAAGCTGTGAATCAGGGAACACCGATTAAACAGCTCTCACACACAGCATCTTGGTGACAGGGGACAGCAGTTGTGTAGTGTGAGCAGAAAATAGTTTGTCTACAAAGATTTATTTGAAAAATTGTCTCCTGGGCAAAACACACACTCCAAGGTCCTTACTCAGGATCTTGGGAAACACATGCCTAGGGTAGTCAGCAGCTAGCTCTTCTAATTGGTGGTTTAGAATTTTTTTTCCCTGACTAGGTCTCACAATTTTTGCCTGTGGAACCACAGGCTCATGTTGCCTGGGGTACCACAGACTCAAGCAATCCCAAGCCTAAGCTTCCCAGGTAGCTGGGATTACAGGCACGTGCCACCATACTCAGCTATATTTTTTTGGAACTAGGTCTCGCTATGTGCCCCTGGTGGGACTCGAACTGTGATCCCTGGCCCCGGCCACGGCTTCCTAGGCTGCCGCTTACAGGCATGCACCACCATGCCCGGCCTTTGGTGGTTTAGATTTAACAGAGAGATCTGTCTGACCCTCCGGGTCCACTACCCTGCTGGTAGTGATGACGTCTAGTATGTAATGGTTAGGAACTGCTTAGTGCAAATTGGCGTTTGAAAGCATAGGCTCTCAAGTAAGAAAATTTCTGAGTTGGGTAGACTTTTATCCACTTATTCTGTGCAGTATATACATGTAAACAAATAGAAATATAGTATCTGCTAAATTACTGAGCATTTAGTAATCACACCATAATTCACATTCATAACAAAGCCCATTCAGTTGCCAAATAGCAGGTGTTTGAAAGCTTGGACATAAAAGAAATAGAAATTTGTCTCCTCTGGTTCCTAACTACTGATCCTCTTTAGGAAAAAAGACAGAGTATGTTACAACCTTCTGTGTAACATTCTAGTGATAAACATAAAATCCTGAAATGGAATTAATTAAGTAACAGAACTAGAGGAAAAGTAAAAATGATTTGCCTATGATTTATAGAAGTTTTTTCTACTCTTTCCTGTCTTGACCAGGTTCAAAACTCAAGCATATGTGACAAGGGAAATAAATAAAAGCATTAAAGTTTTGTGCTGGTAGTGGGCCATGGGAACACCCTCATGTGCACTTTATACTGCTTGCTCCATAGAATATTGTTATTAGGTACTTGCCGGATGTACTAGGAGATGGTGTAGTAATATAGAAAGGTATCTGGATTAAATTTTTACTCAGATTTGTGTTAATACTTGTTCTGTTCCTATATATTTGGACAGTTCATCTAATCTCCCTTCCTCCCCATGTCTTTGACACACAGTTTTCTTAAAATCCACTGTAGCCCAGATACTCCTAGAGAGCAAAACCATCATTTGGAATCAGTTGGAACTCTTACTAGGTAGAGACAGTAACAGTGGTGGGTGACAGGGGTAGTGTTAAAATATATAAGGGGGGAAGATGCAGAGCTTATTATTATTATTATTATTATTATTAAAAGTAGGATAATTAGTGAGCCCTCCAAGTCATAGAATATTGTATCAAATATGGGAATGACATTTTAAGTTGGACACTGAAAAATTAGAAAGCATTCACTATGTTGAAGATTGGAAATAATCTCTTCTAGGTGGTAGTAAAAGTTTTGGGATAATTATTCTTGGAGAAGATAAAACCAAGAGGAGTCTCATAATAATTTTCAAATTATTTCAAATTATTTGAAGGGCTATTAAGAGTGAATCTGCACCTGCAGCTGAGTTAGAGTCAAAGCACCACATGTAATACTGGGCCTGCCACTCACTAGCTGGTAGACTTTGCACAATTCACCAATTTCTGTTACAGAGAGAATGGCTGCTGTGATGTTTCTATTTGTTCTTTAATCCTATTAGAAGAGTCTCTGAATTCTTTTTGTGAACTTGGGTGGATCAGTATGAAACCTCTGACTACCACAGTATGGTCGTAGTGATGCTTTGTACTGTCCAAAGCTAAAGAGTGAAAGGTCATTTGGCTTCTACATGGTTTTCTCTCTTAAGGCATGAGCCTTTGGGACACTTTACCACCATGCTGAGCAGCCTGGACACTCTGATACTGCCATACTGTAGGGTTATGTGGAGTCCACATGGGTACAGAGGCATCAAGTGTTCCTGGTGCAGTCTGACTGCACTTGCATGAGAGAACCTAAGGAATGACCACTGGGGATCATGGGATACTGTAGGAGATGAAGTTTCTGAGCATTACAGTGACTTGTTGTGTAGTAACAGACTACCATTCCCTGAGCCTTACCTGTAGAGAGATTATGAGACTGAGTCAGAGAGTGTGATGTCAGAGGCATTACGACAGTTAAATGCAACTCTCTATCATGATTCTATGGTCAGGTTAGAACTGGAACCAGAAGTCACAGAAAGCAGATTTTGACTTGTTCTCAAGGGTCATTTTAACATTTACAATTGCTCAACAGGACACAGCCACTTTAAAAAAGGCCACAGATATTCAGGCTGGATATCTACACATCAGGGATGCCCCTCAAAAGATCTTTGGAATGAGTAAGGGCCAGACTCATAAACAGATGGAATCTACTTCCTTGGATTCAACTTACTGTGGTATAATCTTGAATTCCCTCTTTCCTTAGACATGCATTGAATCAGCTTTGTGCTATACATCTTGAATGTAAATCATCTTATATTCTTTTTTAAAAGACTTTTATTATTTAAAAAATTATATATATATAGTACATTATTGTGTACCCCAGTGTTCTCCCATTTCTTTAACACCCATTAACCATCTTTCTTAATCTTTTGTGCCCTCCACCTCCCCTGTTTTCTTCCTCCTCTCCCCCTCTTGCTCTATGGTTTGTTTCTGTTAGTTGTTTCTATTTTTTCTTATTCATCTGTTTTTTTCCCCCTATATCCTTCATATAAGTGAGACCATTCCATTTTTCTCTTTTTCTTTCAGATTTATTTCTGCTAATATGAGTCCTTCTATCTCCATCCATGTTGCTGCAAACGACATGTTTGTCCTCTTTGATTGATGCATAATATTCCATCATGTACATAAACCACATTTGTTTTTCAGCTGCTCATTGGTTTTGGGGCATTTGGGTTGTTTCCATATCTTGGCAATAGTAAACAGTAAACACAGCTGCAATAAACATGTGTGTACAGGTGTCTTCTCCCCCCCCTTTTTTTTTTTTAACAAGAAAAGACATTTAAAGCAAGCAAAACTATTTACATTTAGCAAAAATAATAATATCTTGAATTACACAGGAAGCTCATGTCACACACATTCAAAGTATCAAAAAATCATTTAAATTATAGCAAGATGTGGTAATAAATATTTATCCACCTATACAATCTAATCCAAAATAAATCAGACTTCAATGCATTATTGGGCACCATTTAGTACTTTACCTTGACACATGTTCTATAGCATCTTGGAAGAACACCAACTTCACTTCTTTGGGATTTGTAAGATTATAATCATCAAGATAGTCTTGTAGAACACTTGCAATTTTGTCCATATCAGTCAAGTCTTCATAAACCTGATCACTCTTATCTGATCCAAACTATAAAATGATTTATAGAAGAAAAGTTGAATATATGTTGATAAATAAATATAAATGTAGCATATACAATGTTTGGAGTGAAAATTATTTAATTAATTTAGTTATTTTATTTTTATATGCTATTAGGGCTTTTAATAAGAAAATGGTCCTAAGGAAACTCAGACTTTCATGAGTAAGTGAAAATTAACCTAATTTCTGCTAAAATGGCACATAGCAATAGCAATGATATTAGCAATAAACTCCATATAGGAATGCAAAAACAGGTTTTTAATTTTCTCATTATGTCTTATTCTCATTTCAAATTTTTGTTCTTAGGCTGTTGATATCAGAAGAGCTAAATTGGTTGAGATGATTCAAAGTAGACAGAGTTATAAAATATTCACACCAGAACTACATGTAAGTTTTATACAGCAGTCATCTAATCCAACTAAATAAATCACTGAAAATGAAATTTGGTGTAAACTCTAGGGGAATGGGATCCTCTGTGCAAGGACTGATGATGTTTTTCCTCTGCTGGAGCAACTGCCTTGGAAGAATTTAATTTGGAATCTTTGAGTACAATATAAATAGGCAGCGTTTAGCTGTTCTCATTTCCATGTTTTGTTCCCCCATCTGATAATATCAATACTAGAAACAGAGGGGATATAATCAACACCTGAAAACAAACTTTGGACTTTCATAATATGGTGAAATGCATATATTTTATACAAGTAAAAGTTCTTTATACACATATATTCATACATACGTATATATATTTAATTTTTAATTTTTTTGGGGGAGTAGAGGTTACCAGCAATTGAGTGGTAGATCATACATATAAAGACAAGCTCATTCACTTGTTTAACTAGCATTGATTGAATGCTTACTCTACACCTAGCTTGTGAAGGAACTGGAGAGTTAGGGTGAATAAAAGAAACATGCCCCCTGCCTTCTAGGAGATACTAGTAATGTTGTATGTAAACAAGAGTCAACTCTAAAACAAGGTAGCTATCTGCCAGCACATGTAGGGTTGTTACTAAGATGACTTATTCCAGGTAGAGGGTAAAATTAGGGCTCTTGTGTAGATATTTTTAGGGTGCAGACTTGAAGAGTTTAACATACGTAAAAAATTTGTTACTTACAAAGTAAAGCAGTGTGGTTAAGTAAAGAAGGCTGGAGAGCCACAGAGAATTCAAGAAGGGAGACCCTAGTTCTAAAATGAGATTTCCTCTCTATTTCCTTCCAAGGGAATGATTAGTCTTTGATTAAAATCATTATCAAAATGAGTGTAGCACTAAGATTAGGAGTCAGCAATGCTTTTCTTTAAAGTGCCAGGCATTAGATATGTAAGGCTTTGCTGGCCAATATCTCTGTGGCTACTACTCAATTCTGCCTAGAAATGCAAAAATATCCTTGTAAATAGTAGATAGTCTAGTGGCCATGACTGTGCTCCTACAGTACTTTTATGTATAAAAACAACAGTTGAAAGGTTTGGCTTTATGGGCTAAATAGTTTGTTGATCCCTGGTAAGATCAATTTTTGCAGATCTAAAATTCTGATAAAGTATCAAGAACTGGAAAAATAGTAAATGTTTTACAATTGTCAAACATATTCAGATCAACAAAACATTCTTACCTTAATGAAATCTCCAAATATGATGGGCTTAGCCAAAAAATATTCCATGTCAATTGCAATTCCAAAATGTTTGTCTATTAAAAAAATGAAATTTCAATATGCTGATAAGCTTAGATAGTTTTTAATGAGATAAGCAGAAAATATCATCTGTGACTTTACTAATTAATATAAATGAAAATTGAGAGAAAGTCATGTTAACATTACACTACTTCAGTTTGTTTGATAATCCCTTAGATTTAAGATTAAGAATATTCATATTAAGAATTTTACTAACTAGACTATGAAGATATATTTCATAAATAAAGAATACTTTGGGAATGTCACTACTTGTTATTAAGAGAAGGTGCAGTCTCTCCTGCTTTCCCTCCTAACTTAAAATTCGATACCGAATTCAAAATATTCAAAACCCTTCTTGATTTTCAACAAAATGATTTTTTAAGAAGTTTAAAACAATATACATTATTGTCTCACAGTTTCAGGGATGAGGAATTCAGTTAGGTCCACTGGAGGGTTTCCCGAGGTTGCAGTTAAAGTACCTGCTGGGTCATCTTTCAAACTCCTGTGATTGTTGGTAAAATTCATAAGGATGAAGAACTGAGGTTCTTTATTGGCAATGAGCCAGGGACACTCAGCTCCTAAAGCCCCCCCCTAATGCTTGACACACGGTCTTCTTTCATGTATTTTTATATATTTGAGTCATTGAAGAAAAAAACTTTCACTCATGAATGACCAATATTCATTTTGCTTTACTCTCTATATGCTCATTTTAATTTCCCTTACTAAGAACTGCATTGTTTTTCACTAATAACAAAGATTTAAACAAATATTGGTATTTACTGGCCATTTCTGTCAAAATAGCGTAGAAATAGTTCTTATCTTCATTATTAATCAAACGGTCATGGAAGACTCTTTGACATTCATGGCAAAAGAGTCTAAATATCTGCATTTCTTCTCTTATTGTTCCTGGATCACACTGGAGGATACCTGTTGTTTTTTTTTTTTAAGAAAAGGAAAAAAAGGAAAATTCAACAAATGTAGACTGGTAATACATTTATCAATTAGAAAATTTCTAAGTTCACCACTAGAAATGATGGACTTCTCCAGTGGCCATGCACACATAAAATGGGACTTCATGTTCTGAAAGCAAAATTGAGACACATTATGTGATAAGTTTTTTCTTGTTTTGAGATGTTTCTTCTTTTTGGTAACCATGTGAAGTGGTCAGATTTCATAGCAGAAATAGTGTCTACCTCATGACATCTGATCATATTGGGCTGGAATGTGCTATGTGAGGAGTGTCACCTTTCTCTAGTGCACATATACAGTCATCTAGTGCCTTCCCCACTGGCTTTCACACCACTTTCAAACCAAATGCCCCTGGTCCTTCTAGCTCCTACTAAAATTATCTTGAGTATTCTCTGTAGTAATACAAATTTTAATCGCAAGCACAGTTTTAATAATTTCAACATACCACAAAAGCAGTGATGTACAGCAAGCAGCCTTGGTAGTCTTCATTCTCCCTGGGGAACTTTCATGTGGGGCTCATCATAAGGGCAGAAGGTGTTGGGGGGAATATCTACTATGCACTTAAGGCTATACTGCAGATAGTATAATATATAAGTACTGGCAACACTGATTTGGAATATTAGGGAATTTCTGTAGAAAATGAAGTTACTTTTTTTTTTTTTTGCAGCTCACACTTATGTGGGTATGTGTATGATGCATGTTTCTTGAAATGCTTAAACTTTTTATTTTTGGTTAGTATTTATAAAAATAAAAGAATATGCAGGATATTTGACAAAATGTGTGGATAAGGAGAAATATAATTCAAAAACAGTAATTTACTGATGCTCTATGATATATTATTGTCACAGATAAAACGGGACCTCAAATTCTGAAGCTCAAAAGGGTTATTTAAAAAACAACAGGGAAATTTGTGAGTGGGGGGTAGCAGCAGCAATATGGGGCTTAAAAATAACTATTTTTAAAGATGAGAGCAATAATAAATTTTTTGTTGTTGCAAATGACTCAATATAAGAGAAAACGCTGATAATGCAGGCAAGCAGTGGTGGTTTAAAGAGGAAGAGGGAATGGGATTCAGTGCTGGAGGGGTATCAGCATGTTATAGGTGCAGAGATGGTTCAGTCATGGCATCAGGGAAGGAAGTTACAGGATGCCTGGGTAATTTGGAAGATGAGATGGTTCTGGTTCAATTACTTCTTTTTTTTTTCCAGTGAGAAAAATATAGCTCTTCTGGATGGAGTGTGAAATGTGAGGGGATCTCAGCAGTCAGAGGGAAGCCATGAGGTAGTCAGTCCAGGGCAGGGGTGGAAGGTGTATATGTAATGGGATTTCCAAGCAAGCCATAGACACCTGTGTACCTCCAATCAACAGAAAGATTTGGGGGTGAGTGAAAATGATGGTGGGTCAGATATTGAGGGTTTCATGTACTACCTTGCACACATTTGGACAAGTCCCTCAAATTAAAGACATAATGGGACTTGGCAGGTGTTGGGAGAAGATCAATACTCATTCTGTTGTAGATCTCAACTGCGGCTTCCACAATGTTTGGTGCAGTTTTCTTTACAGCTGGGGTGAAGTCATTCAGGAAGCCATTTATGATGGCCTAGAATCAGAAACATCAGACAGGATTATTTTTCACGCTCAACTAATCATTCAAATTTATCATTCAAACTAATCAAATCATCCAGATCAGATGACACCTTTTCTAATAACAACCAGAGAGTTGAATTCCAAACCCAAAGGGCCTATGTGATAAAATTTTTCATTAGTTTCAGAATATGTTCTTAAACTGTGTTCACTCCTGTCTTCTGGGATTGCTGATCCTGAGCAGCATTTGTGTCTGACCAACGCACCATAAACTTACTCTCAGGTAATTTATAACCCTTGAATTGGGCCCAGAGGGTCTTCATGGAGGGCCCCAACTTAAGTGGAAATGAACTGAAATGCTCTCTTATTTTGACGTGATTATCGTCTCTCTCTATATATATTTAAAGTGTGACATACTTGTAGCTATGAGCTCTCCACCCATCATCTTTCCCATCTCAGCATGTGGTGCCACTCTCCTCTCAGATCAGAAATGTGGTAGTCTCTTTTGACATCTTCCATTTTCTGTCCCACACAATCTTGAACACATTCTTGAATGTGCCGGCCCTCTTGTTTTCCCTGACGTCACTCCTGTCCAGTCCCTGTTCTTTCACTGGGGCTTTGTCCCTCCATCATCACTGGCCTCTCCACTACCACTCTTGTCTCCCTTTAGTCAGGCCATTCCTATAGTCATGCGAATCAGGTACTGCACTCTCCTGATAGTCCACACTCTGCCCTCCCACAGTCTACCCATGTTACCCTTTCTTCTTATTGCTCACTGGGTTCCAGCACACTGATCTCAAGACCCTGTTTTCTCTTAGTCTTTGCATATGCACATCCCCTCTCATAGCACATCATCTGTCTGGAATGCTCTTAGCTTGGCAGGTACTTTCTCATCCTTTGTGTTGTAGATTACATGCCAGAGAGGTCTTCTTTGACTACCCAATCTAAAATAAAGTGCTCTCAGGAGTCTCCCTGATGACTCTCTAATCTTTCATATATCATTATTCACAACCTGAAAGCACTACCCCAGTTCCTTGAGAAAATCATTACATGGAGTTACTCATGGAAGAAGCCATTGGAATTCAAATCAATGTTTGGGACTTTAGATTTGGAGCTCTTAGATGATATCTTTTGAAATAAACTCAATTGTTTATTTTCAGTGAGCCTCCTGTTGAATGAGTTTTAGCAGTTTATAAAAATGGCCTATCTCTCCTAGGCTCCTAACATGAGTTTAACTTTATCCATATGACTCATATCTTGAGTAGGACCCAAAATATGTAAAATATCTCAAAATACATAAATGAGAAAGTGACCATATGTTATATAAATGAAAAAAATTCTAGCCTATCTATTTTCTATCACACAAATAGGTACAAATACAGCTTTATGTATAATTTCATTCATCTATTTATTATCTATATCTCATCATGGTGGAAGGTTCCATGAGGACAGGGATGGTATCTGTTTTGTGTTAAAAAGATACATTTTTGTTTGGCAACTTCAAAAAGCTCCTATTAAGAATATGCATAACAAGACAGGGTCAAAATTCCCATGATTTTGGACAAGGATGTTTTGGTATGAGGACACTAGTAGTACTTTATAGTGCTCATCATATTTTCTGACTACCACTATCATACTTTTCTAATTATAAACTACATCTTAGTGATAATATTATCAACTTAATTTTTGTGTGTTGTGTAATTTATACTTAGAGTGATGCATATTTCTTCAAACTAACTTTTTTTAAAAATTAAAACTTCCAGCCCTGAGGTAAAATTGACAAACCAAAGGGTAACATATTTAAGTGTACTCTCCCACTGAGTTGACTAACATAATCTCCACCTTACATATTTACCTTTTCTTATTTTTGTGAGTGGTCATATATTTTTATAATAAGTTTTATTGACCATATTTTTGGCAGATACATTTCCTTTAATTAAACACTGACAAGTACATGAATTGTATTTCAAGGAACAGTCAGTCACCCCTTAACTACTATAATCAAGTCTATGCAAACTGTGACCTGTTATTAGTGGTATGCTCCTTGCATACATGTCAGTCATGTTATTTGGGTTACTCCTCGGCGCTGATCATACCACAAAGCATATCAGGACAGTATGGCTAGGAATCACTCACTCCAAAGTTCAAAATATTTCAAAGTTATTAACAAAATGGGAATTCTTTAAAAAAGAAAAAACAAAACAAACTAAAAACCTCTAAGGCCTGTACTGATCCTCAATACCTGCTTCATGACTTGTTCTACATTTTGATGCAATTATAGTACATAAAATCCCCTCTCTTCATATTTTTCAGTACTTCCTCAAAATTTCTCATATCATGGTTCTTATAAATCATTTTGGTGTTAACACCCAAAAACTCCTAAAATAATTTCAAATTTATTAAAAATAAATTCACATGGATATGTTATCTCAGTATGAAAACCACTTTCCATGTATGAAATATTATGCATTTGCTGACTCTGTGCCTGTCTCTTCTCTGCGAGGCCTCCCCTGGAAGGAGAGACCATACTAGTGAATGTAGAGGGCTCAGTTAGTGCTGACTTGCTCACTCTCTTGGACTACACAGTAATTACTGCCCAGATCAGCTTCTCTAAATCAGTCACCTGACTTATTCTGTCAGGTGAGAGAGGGGAGGCCTCTCTTCACCTACTTTGCTATTTCCTGTGACTGTGCTTGTGCAAGTACCCTCTCTACCCAAGAACCGTCCCTCCCTGTCAACTCCCTTCCTCCAGGACCCAGTTCAGTGCTGTTCTAACTATGCAGTCTTTGCTGGGTGGTGACAGCATGCTCACTTCTAGTTATGCTGCCTCACATTCTCTTATCATGCTATTCAAAATGTCTTGCATTCATTGAACACTTCTGTTCAGCACTTCCAGGTAGGTATGATTAGTCTCCCCCATTTAAAAGATGAAGGAGTAACCCCTTAGGGTTGTTTATAGAAGAATAGGGTGGTTGTTTTTTTGATAGGGTAGAAGAATAAGGTGGTTATTTTTTTTTTTTGTGGGGGTGGCACAGAGGTGATGGGTTAGGCTGTGTCTGAGAAGCAGGCACCGCAGACTGGTGGTCAGGTGTGATACATGCATAGACACCAGGGCTGGAGAGAATAAGATACATTGAGAGGATGCTACAAGGCCTGGGACACAACCTTGTCAATGTGGGGTTATGTTTTGACACATTTTCCTAAGGCTATCTGGGAGATGACAAGCACAGAGGGCAGTGGTGCTAATGCCTCTCAGCTGCTATCCACAGCCTGTTTTCACCTGGTTTCTGCAGAGGGACAGATGGCTTCCTAGAAGCACAACAGATTGTTTTTATTGTGCAAGTCTTGGAACAAATGTTCCTCCCCCCCCCCCGGCACACATTTAAATATCCATACTTACCTGAAAAATATGTTTCAGACTGTGCTCCGATGGTGTAGGGAGGCACAGCATGCTGAAGTGCCGGATGAAGCGGGGGGTCACAGGGTTCCGACCACCACCTGGAGGTGCACACGCTGCTACGATTGTTACATCCTGTGTGGTGAGAAATCCACTTAGATCATCCAGCAAAGAAAGGACTAACCCATACCAATGTCAGAACTCAGGCCTCCATTTTTCGATGACATATCACACACCAGCACTGCATCATGTTTTCTCACACATCTGACTTAATCTTCATAATAACCCCAGGGGATTATGATTGTCACCTCCATTTTGCAGATGACAAGACAAGGCCCTGGAAGGGTAAGTGAGTTGCTCAAGATCACTCAGCTAACTCATCTATATTGTATAGTATCCTTTAGTAAAAATTTAATCTTGGAAATTAAAATACATTGCCAACAAATACTAAGTATAGTCAATTCTTGTTATTTGTGAGAGTTGCATCCTATAAAGTCACCAGGAAAACTGAATCAAGGCACACCTAGTCACTGTCCCTCAGGGAAATATAAGGTTAGGCTGCTCTAGCCTGATCAACTGAGGATATTGCTGATGTCTCTGGTCTTGCCTCCATGCTAGCCTCTCCTCCTCCATAACCACGAAGATCTTTCCACAATAGTGGCCAGTGGGCCCCCATCACTTAGAGGATGACTCCATGCTCCACATCTTGGCACTATAGCCTCCTGGACTGGTTTTGCATCTCTTGCCATGGTGTCCAAAATCCCTTGATCCTGCAATGTAAATACTAGCTTTCCTAGCTTTGCCATGCTCTACCTGCAGAATCCTGTCCCAATATCATCTCCTCTGACAAGGTTTCTCTCATACTTAACCCAGTACCCACCTCTAACCTCTCCTATCTCTCTACACTCATCATCCTGCATTATAAATACATGTCCACCCACACTGAAATTGAGCCTTCTGGGAGGTGGGGACTGTCTTACATTTCGACGAATCTCCTGAATCAAGCATGGCAGGAACTCAATATAAACTGCATGAAATGTTTCTTACACATAAGAAACAATGACACCATATGCTATAGGTTGAACTGTGTGCTTTCCCTCTTGCCCTGGTAAATCATTAGTTGAAGTGCTATTTCCCAATATCTCAGAATGTGGCTTTATGTAGTTATAGGGTCTTTAAATTGGAAATTAAATCAAAATGAGGTCATTGGAGTGGACTTTATTTCAGTATTGCTGGTATCTTTATGAAGATGCACCTATGTATACAGAGAGCAATCTTGGGAAGATAAAGAGAGAAGATGGTTTCTGTAAGCAGGGTTTTAGAACAAACCTAGTCTGCTGATATTTGGATCTTGAAGCTCTAGCCTTTAAAATTGTGAGAGAATAAATTTCTGTTGAGTCACCAGTCTGGGGTACTTTGTTCTAACAACTTAGAAAACTAACACACAAAACTTACTTGCTGTTTAAATTTAAACACTCAAAGTAATTTAAGACATAGTAACCTGTATCTCTTTCCAAAATAGTTTGTTTCTGTCATAAAATCCACCAAAATCTTGATATTGTCGAAGTAATTCAATTGGAGGTTGAGAACCATAGCTATCCAGTCTGGGCATATTTAAATCATCAACGAAAATCACAACTTGCTTATTTCCTGGTGCTCCTGGAAATTAAGCAGATTTGATTTTTTTTAATTATTAATTTATTTTTATTCTTTAATTCACAACTTCAGTAAGTGGTTTTTGGGATACCTTCCCCTTCCTCTGATGGCCCCTCCATTTACTCTAACCTCTCTCTTTATTGTTTGCTAGTCTGTGTTAAGTCCATTAGTTTCTTTCTTTCCTGTGGCAGTGTCCTAAGCAGATTTAATTTAAGAATTATGAGTTTCCCTTGGAAAGAGTAAGACTCGGTACTTGTGAATGCGCAATAGGTCGTATTGAGCCACTCTAGTGAATGAGCTGGGTCTTAGCGGAGTCCTGCCTTGAGGAGGTAAGACCTCCCTTTGGACCTGTGTGGGCCACTGCAGAGATATGTTGGGTCGGCTGGGACATCCACATTGTCAGGTGGTCTCTCATTATCACTCTCAGAAGTGTTAGGTCTCCACCTTTATCAATCCCACCTATCTCCTCTGCCCTTACCAACTGTGTGGCCTGGCACAGAGTGAGGAAAGTCATTTTCTTTTTACAGGAGGAAGCAGAAGAATCTCAGAAGTTTCCTTACATAAATGTTATCCCCACAAGCCTCTTAAGAAAACAATGCTGGACACTCAAAAACATTCTGATTAACCAAAGTGAAATCCAGTACAGAGGAGCTGCACAAAGTTAACTTAAAGAAAATCAATATCCACACACATGATTTAAAAAAAGAATGTGTGAAAACAAAAAAAGTGCTCGAGCAGAGTAGGTGACTATACTCAACTCTGACATCCAGCCCTTACAATTTTAAGTTAACTGAGGCAAACTTAGTGCCCCCACTTAACATCTAGTCCCTGGAAGCCAAATAGTAAGGGAGTAGATGGGAAAGGGCTCTACAAGAACCATCCATTAATATTTGGAGTACCCATCAGAAAGATTGGGATCCATTGCTCTATGCCTAACTAGGCAGGAAAAAGAGAACAGAGAGGGGCAAATGAAGCAGCTGGGAAACCCTACAACTAGGTGGAACAGAGTCTATGAGATGATGGACAATGGGGAAGGCAGCCGAACTTGTGCTCTGACTAGTGTCCCCTGTAGGAGGTTTGTGAGCTGGTCAAGCAGACTCCCTCAAGTAGAGGCTTGGGATGCACTGCTTGAGGGTAGGACTGAATGGAGGTAGAGACCCTGACGTTGGACATTTCGGAACCTGCCAATTAGGAGGCAATGCTTGACCCATGAACAACTCCGAAAGTATGTCCTAGGAAGTCTGCCACACAGGGTCATCCAGTGTCATCTAGTAGCAGACAGAGAAGCAGGGGAAGAGTATACACAGAATCAATCTATGTATATCAATCAATTAGAAAGATGATACCACCAGTTCTTTCAATCTCTCCAGCTCAAGAGCTTCCTAGAGAGAGGGTAGGGAAGCACGAAGAGTATCCATGTCTCTTCTCCACCTCCACAACCCTGACATACAACAGAGGAGAGTAAGAACTTTAAGTTAGGCTTGGAACTTACTTTACATTAAAACAGATTCCAAATAAACCCCCAGTAACCAGAAAGTTAAGCTAGTATCTATGCAGGTATGAAGGAGGGTGAGAAGAGTTTATAAAGCCTGGCTGAAAGCACCGACTGAACAAAAAACTGAAAAGCAGTTCTATGCTTATTCTCTAATGATTTCAGATCAATATACCAATTATAAAGATGTTTTTTGTTATTTTTAAATAATGATAATTCTTACCTAGAATATTTTTTCTTTTTCTTTCTAGTTTTGACTCAATGATCTCTTGGGTTCGTGCAGATGAAGTTTGAGCAGAAAAATTTAGATAAACAGGAACATAACCAGCTGATTCTTGAATTTTATTTAGCAATCCTTTGGCAATAACAGTCTTTAAATTAAAAATATGTTAATTGGTTTCACATTAAATGTAATATCTTCCCATTGTCTACACCAGTAATAACTGAATACAAGAAGTAATAAATAGAGTAAAAGGAGAGGGTAAAGTTTGACATGTCCACCTTTCTTTACCAGAGGTTCCATTTAATTATTATTTTTTTTTTGAGACTAAGTCTTGCTATTTTTGCCTGTGGAACCACAGGCCTTGTTGCCTGGGGTACCATGGACTCAAGCAATCCCCAGCCTCAGCTTTCCAGGTAGCTGGGATAACAGGTGCGCACCACCACACCCAGCTATATTTTTCTGGAACTAGGTCTCACTCCTTGCCCCCAGTGGAACTCTAACCTCGATCCTTGGCCCCAGCCATGGCTTCCTAGGCTGCCGCTTACAGGCATGTACCACCATGCCTGGCTGGTTCCATTTAATTATAATTATCAGAACCAAAGGAATATTCTAATCAGATTTTTCTCAGCAAAGAGCTATAACTTTAGTTTCATACCAAAACCCATCTTGGTTTCTGCTCATTTCAATTTGACAGCATGAAGCAGTTTAACAGTTTGACAGTAGGACCCAAACTTTTTTAAGAAACAGTTTTGAGGGGGAAATAGTGAATGTCTGTGAACTCCCTCAAAACTAGAAGACCAGCCAGTCAGCATTTCCTCATACTCTTCTTTTCCCAGATACCACTGCGGAAGCAGGAAGATGGAAGAGCACAGGAAGAGCAGACTGTCCTTCATTGATAGTTCACTGGGGACACATAACTTGGCTAATTCCCACTGTAACTTGTACAGTGGCCACCTGACCAATTTCAAGGCACAAAAGTTCCCAAACACAAAATTCTTAGTATCAGGTTAGTATCAGGTGGACATTGGTCCACAGAGTCCCCTAGAGGGTACCTGATACTAAGGATTTATGCAGAAACTGGCTAACTATGGAGTAGTTCCTAAGGTCGATATTAATTCAGCATAGTTACATTAGTCCTGAAAAAAAAAGACTAAAACTCAAAGAATTTCCCCTGAGAAGTAAGATATTATTTATAGGATTTATAATTTGATGCCTGCCATGCTCTCATTTTCAAACAGATCATGTTGCTGTTGTTTTCCTACCTTACCAACTCCAGTTATCCCAGTAAACAACACAGAATGACTGACTGCCAGCAGTTTTTCCATTAGATAGCCAAAACGCACTGTGTCAACTGTGGGGACAAGCATTTCAAAAAATGGAACGTCTCGGCTGTACTTGAAGGCAGGTATGATTCGTTCCCAGGGATCCAGTCGTTTGGTGTCAAAGTCCATGTGAATGCTCCATAGATCACCAGAACTGGGCAGCTAAAATAGAAAATGAGGCACCATTCTCAGCTGGGTTGATACAGATATATTGCACAGAAACAACGGCAGTTAGAGAATGTGAATGAATTCAGATTTCTTTATAGAGGAGTCATTTTTCAGGTATCAGAATCTAATTTTTAAACACAGTCCTGCAATATAATATTTGGAAAAAGATGTTACTTTGATTACTTTAAAACTCCACATTAAAATTGTACAGTAGTTTCAATTTAGTTCTAATTCAGGGGATTGCACACATGCCAAATACAGTGCTTGGTACTGAGGGCAAGTGCTGAATGAGACCAGCTTCTCTGCTTTCAGTGACTGCAATCTACATGGGGGACACTGGCAAAGAGAAATAACATTTTTATTTCATTCAAAGTCTTCTTATCTCATATTATCATTTCTTTTGATAGTCAAATCTGCCTGGCTTGGCCAGTGGGAGTACCTTCAAACTGGCTCTTGTGTTCATTCATTTATTATTTATTTGTTTGTTTATTTGTTTGTTTCACAACATTGTAACCCCAGGGATTTACCCCCTCCACTTCCCCTCCATTACCCCCCTTTCCCTCCTGCTCAAAGTTGTGTGCTTCAGTTTGGTGCTTAGCTTGTTTTGACTTTTCCTCAAGGCTCTTGCTTGTTTTTTCACTATATCTCAGATATTAGTGAAACCATTTGGTTTCTTTTTCTTTTTGACTTGTTTCTGCTAGTATGATTTCTACTAAATACATCTATGTTGTTATAAAATTGTCGAATTTGTCATTTTTAGTTGATGAGTAATATTCCATTGTGTATATATACCACATTTTTTTTCATCCAGTCCTCTGTTTTGGGGCATTTAGGTTGCTTCCATGTCCTTGCAATTATAAATTGTGCTGCAGTAAACAATGAGCAAAGGTGTCCCTTTGTACCCACATTGAGGTCTCTTTTGGGTAGATTCCCAAGAGAGCAATTGCTGGGTCAAATGGTAGCTCCATTTTCATTAACTTGAGGGTCCTCCACACAGCTTTCCATAGTGGTTGGATTAGTTTATATTCCCACCAGCAGTGTAGTAGTGATCCTTTCTCTCCACATCCTTGCCAGCAATTCTTGTTGCCTGTTCTTTGGATGTGGGCCATTCTTGCTGGTGTAAGGTGGTATCTCATTGGGGTTTTGATTTGCATTTCCCTTATTGCTAGTGAGGTTGAGCAGTTTTTTCATGTGCCTGTTCGCCATTTGTATTTCCTCTTTGGAGAAGTGTCTTTTTAGTTCTCCCATTTTTTGATTGGGTTTTTTGTTTTGCTTTTGTTTAGTTGTGTGAGTTCCTTGTGGGTCTTCATTATTAACCCTAGTCACTCATGTGGAGGGCAAAATTTTTTTCTCATTTGGTTGGGCATCTTTTATTTTTTTCTGTTGTCTCTTTTGCTGTACAGAAGCTTTTTAGTTTGATATAGTCCCATCTGTTTCTGCTTTCCTTCATTTTTTTGCCATTTGTAGATGTTTCCAGAAAGGGATTTCTGAATTGTAATTCATGGAGAGTTTTGCCCAAGTTTTCCTCTAAGTATTCTATGGTTTCAGACCTGACCTCTAAGTCTTATCCATTTTGAGTTGATTTTTGTACATGGTGTAAGGGAGTTTTCTTGGTCCATTTTTTGCATGTCTTAGTCCAATTTTCCCAGCACCATTTATTGAAGAGGCTATCTTTGTTCCAAGGTAAGTTTTTCACTACTTTGTCAAAGATTAGTTGACTATATATGTGTGGTTTTATTTCAAGGCACTCAATTCTGTTCCATTGGTCTGACTGTTTTTGTACCAATACCAAGCTGTTTTAATTATTATGGCTTTGTAGTATAGTTTGAAGTTTGGAATTGTAATACCTCCATTTTCTTTTTTTTCTGGTCAGGAGGTTTTTTTGATATATAAGGTCTTTTGTTATTCCATATGAATTTCAGTATTTTTTGTTCTATCTCTTTAAAAAATGTCATTGGGGTTTTTATTGGGATAGCATTGAATCTGTATATTGCCTTTGGTAGGATGGTCATTTTGATAATATTAATTCTTCCAATCCATGAACAGGGAATGTCTTTCCATTTCCTTATGTCTTCTTCTATCTCTTTTAGGAGCGTTCTAAAATTTTCTTTGTATATTTCTTTCACATTTTTTGTTAGGTTTATTCCCAGGTATTTAAATTTTTTGGTGCGATGGTAAATGGGATGGTTTTTCTGATTTCTTCGTCTTCTATTTTTCTTTTTGCATATAGGAAAGCCACCGACTTCTGTGTGTTGATTTTATATACGGCTACCTTACTGAACTGGTTTATTATTTCAAGCAATCTTTCTGTGGATTTTTTTGGGTTTTCTATATAGAAAAACATGTCATCAGCATACAATGATAGCTTCAATTCTCTTTACCTATTTGTATCCCTTTTATGTCTTTCTCTTGCCTTATTGCCCTAGCTAGAACTTCCAGTACAATGTTAAAGAATAGTGGGGAGAGTGGGCATCCTTGCCTGGTTCCAGATCTCAACTGGAATGACTTTAGTTTTTCCCCATTTAGGATGATAGTTTCCATAGGTTTGTCATAGATGGCTTTTATTATGTTGAGGTAAGTTCCTTTAATTCCTGTTTTTTTCAAGGGCTTTTATCATGAATGGATGCTGGACTTTGTCAAACGTTTTCTCTGCATTTATTGATATTATCAGGTGGTTTTTGTTTTTCTCTTTGTTGACGTGGTGTATTATGTTAATTGATTTCCGGATGTTGAACCATCCTTGTGCTCCTGGGATAAATCCCACTTGGCCATCGTGAATGATGCTTTTTATGCATCATTGGATTCGGTTTGCCAGGATTTTGTTTAACGTTTTTGCATCTGTGTTCATTAAGGAAATTGGTCTATAGTTTTCTTTCTTGGAGCTGTCCTTATTTGGTTTTGGTATGAGTGTGATGTTTGCTTCGTAGAATGTGTCTTGTGTTCTTTTGATACGTCTCACCATTCTCTAAGCAGTTTTTTACTATCTGACATGAAAAGGGATGTCCTAGGCTCATTTTCCTATCCCAGTCTTCAAATCAGCTCTCTTACTAAGGAGTTTTGGGTTTATTTCATGAGAGTGGTAGCCAGCAATTAGCACACTGAGGTTGTTCATTGTGTTGCAGTGTCATTGCTCCTAGTTTCTCTCAGCACATATACTATGGAATTTATATATGTACGAAAACACACACATTTATATGTATTAGTAAAAAAATGAAACCTACACATATTAAAAATCATTTCATAGAACCTATGCACACTAAATAATTTCGTAAAATCTATACACACACTAAAATAAATAATTTCAACTTGAACCCAATAACAGAGCACATTCTAATCTTCCTCATTCCTTATCTTCCTACCTTTCCTAACAATGAGAAACCTGGTTGCCTTTATCTCAATAATTTATTCATTTTTTCAGTCTTTTAATGTACAGAAATAATTTCAGAATTGTTTAGCTATTCACTATGAAAAATAAACTTACAGATTAGAATGTAGAATTACTATTCAATATTAATGTTAGTAGTGAGTTTTTATATACTTTTATACCTTACTTTCTTCATATGGTTAGAAGAAGACTCCTAAAAATTTTTAATATGGTAAATGTTATCTCTGGTTTAAAAAAGTGGATACTTTTAGAAATCCTTATAGCAAAGCATTGATATTTGGAATAAAAAGAAGTCTTTTAAATATTTAGCCTTGAGACCTGGAAACAACCCAAATGTCCCAAAACAGATGAATGGATAAAAAAGATGTGGTATATATACACCATGGAAGATAATAATAATAACTCATCAATTAAAAATGACAAACTTGATGAATTTGAGATAACATGGATGTACCTAGAAGAAATCATATTAGCAGAAACAAGTCAGAAAACAAAAGACAGAATTCAAATGGTTTCACTAATATATGGGACAGAGGAAAAAACAAACAAAAGGCCAGGAGGAAAAGTCAAAACAAGCTAACAACCAAACTAAAGTACACAACAGGTGGGAGGAGGGATGGGGGGAAGTGGTCAGGGAGGGGAGGTGGTGTGTGAACCCTGGGGAAAACAAAGATGTGAAATATATATATATGTTATTAAAAAATTAACGTTGACACTTAATTTTAATGATTTAAAGTAATTATGTTAAAATTCAGTTTATCTGGCTCTTACCCTGGCATCAGGATTGTCATCAAATTGTGTCCGAACAAATGTGTCAAAAGCATCCCAGTGGTTTTCAGTAAGATTTCCACCCAAAGACCATAAATAACAGAATATAAAAGTTTGACATAGTATAGTGTTCAGTTTTGTTTGTTCCTGAGAGAACAGAGAAAGAATTTTAATAGCTTCCAAGTTACCATAAAAAAGAATCCTAAACTGCAAACTCTGAAGATGATTTTCTTTTATTTAGGCTCATCTATTTTAAAAAGTACTCAGTGTGTTTTCTATACTTCATTCACTGGCTCAGAGAGTGTGTTTTAGTGATACTTATTTCAGTATGCTGATGAAAAAATGAGTGGCAAAGAATCTGTAGAAAAAAGTTCAAACATGTCTTTCAGTGGAGTATTATAACTTTGCTTCTCTCTGTCAGTGCTGAAGTAGCAGCTACACAGACATTTATTGGAAATATGTCATTGACTGTAAGGGAATTTAAACACTGATTAGAAGAGTACTGAGAGACTCTCCAACATTCCTTCAACTTTGGTATTCTATGAATCTATTCACACTCTTTAGTCTCCTTGAAAATTAACCTGAAAATAGAAAGATTAGCTTATAGGAAATTTAGAGTTACTTATTTGGAAAGCATCTTTTAGTAACTCCATCTTCCTAGCTCATATGGCATGAAAAAAGCCCTTCATACCACTGCCAAATTCATTCCATCTTTCTCAAATAACAAAGACTTCAATAAGCAACAGAGGGTAGTGACTTTGCTGATGTCCACTTGTGGGATTGCTTGGCTGCATTTTTTATTGATAAAATTCAAACCATCATCAACATAACGCTGGAAAAGATTCAATATATATTCTTGGGTTTCCTCATTTAGCTGAAAATGAAACAAGAAAATAAAATTTTAGCAAGACCATATGAAATATATAATTAAATTTAGAACCAGTTTGGTACAACTCTGAATATTGTAATAAAATCTATGACATTTAGATTAAAGGATATAAACATCATAAAATATGAAACAAATTAAGAAAAAAAAGTCCTATAGCTGGAAGGAACACATGGAAGAGATTCTGGGTGCTGGTAATATTCTATACATCACAATGTGATAATGGTAATACACGTTGGTTTATTTTATAATCATTTGTTAAACTGTCAACATAAATGTTATGCAGCCTTTTGCATTGATAATATCTCTTATAAGTAAGAACAATAAAAATGAAGAAACATGGACATATACAACATCTGTTACAAAAAAGAAATAATTCCCAAAATTTTTAAAAAGAATGCCTCTCTTTTCACTATTCAACATTTACCTAATGCAACAGACAACCAAAGAAAATAAAAAGAATAAAGATTGGGAAGGAAGGGAATAGTTCTATGTTCAAATGACATCATTGTCTATATAGAAACTACAAATAGTTGACAAAATATTCTTAGCAGTCATACAAGATTTTAGGATATAAGATTAATATAAAGAAATCAATTACTTTTCTACATATCAGCAATGAGGATTTAGAATTTATGATTAAAAATAAAATATCACTTAAATTAGGACTCCAAAGTGAAATACTTAAGTATAATCCAATATAATAATATGTAGAGTATAATAATAATATAAGGTAAAATTTAATTCAAGAGCAAAATATGTATAAGATTTATATGAGGAAAAACAGAAGAAACTGATGAATGAAACTAGAGAATTTCTAAATAAATGGAGAGGAGACCCCCATTCACAATACAGTGGATAGAGATTAGGATCACTTTCCCCTAAATACAGCTAAAAAAGAAAATAAAGTGAGAATAAAGTTATCTTACATAAAGTTATAATATCATACTTTATAAATTATTACATAGATAGATCTTATATTTTATATAATTCTTACATAAAGTTATGAAGTACTTATAGGAAAATCCAGAGATTCATCAACAGATATATAGGACTTTCCTAAAGGTTCTGTGCTGAGGTTCATGGTTTGCTATG
Source organism: Uropsilus gracilis (assembly GCA_004024945.1). Classification (NCBI taxonomy): domain Eukaryota; kingdom Metazoa; phylum Chordata; class Mammalia; order Eulipotyphla; family Talpidae; genus Uropsilus; species Uropsilus gracilis. The sequence goes on along the minus strand of PVHY01000507.1, from coordinate 173,449 downwards.
GGAAAGGTGAGTGAAGAGGTTAAGAAGGTCCTGACCACTGTGACAGAATAGCTTGGGGGCTGGGCACTAATCCTACCTGGCATGGAGAAACATTACCAGAGGAATTGTCAGGAAAGGAGAGAAACTACGGTGGATGCGGTTGATGGGAGTGCTGAGGATGCAGGTTTGGTTGAGAGGCTATTGGTAGGTGATGGTAGGCAATACAAAGAGTTGGGCAGTGGTGTATCCTCAGAACAAGCAGATCAATGGAAAAGAATACAAAATCCAGAAACAGACGATATTGTTAACTGGTGAATATCAAATATTGTTTACTGATTCAAAGGAACAAAGAACAATATATAAACATCTGTAAAGAAAATAGGTAAACAAGGGTAATCTGAAGAGAAGGGATAGGGTTTTCAACATGTGTTGCAGAACAATTGGACAGCTGCTTGGAAAGAAAGAGTCTAGACATTGAACTATGACAAAAATAAACTCACCATAAATCATAGACCTTAATGCAAAACACACAAACATAAACTTTTTAGTAACAGGACATCTACATGACCTTAGATTTGGAAAGTACTTTCAGATCTACCAGCACAAGCATACTGAAAGAAAAATAATTAAGTGAGGCTACATTAAATGGAAAACGTATAGTCTTTCAAAGTTATTATTAAAAATTTAAAGACAAGTCAGATTGGGAGAAAATTTTTGCAAAATAAGTATCTGATAAAGAACTTAGATCCACAGGTAAAAAAATGAAGGAAAAGATAAATAGCTGGGACTACATCAAACTAAAAAGCTTCTGTACAGCAAATGAGACAACAGAAAAACAAAAAGAAACCCAACTGAGTGGGAAAATATTTTGCCCTCCATACAAGTGACAAGGGTGTGATAATAAAGATACACAAAGAATGCACACAACTTAACAAAGTAAAAAACCCAGTTAAAAAATGGGGAGAATTAAAAAGACAGGTCTCCAAAGAGGAAATACAAATGGCCAACTGGCACATGAAAAAATGCTGAACATCACTAGCAGTCAGGGAAATGCAAATCAAAACCACAATGAGATACCACCTTACACCAGCAAGAATTGGCCCACATCCAAAAAACAGGCAACAACAAGTGTTGGTGGGGATGTGGAGAGAAAGGAACACTCTTACACTGTTGGCGGGAATATAAACTGGTCCAGCCACTGTGGAAAGCAGTATGAAGAACCCTCAAACTAATGAAAATGGAACTACCATTTGACCCAGCAATTGCTCTCTTAGGAATATACCCAAAAGAGACCTTAATGCTTAGACAAAGAAACACCTGTGCTCAGATGTTTACTGCAGCACTATTTATAATTGCAAGGACATGGAAACAACCCAAATGTCCCAAACAGATAGCTAGATGAAAAAGATGTGGTACATATACACAATGGAATGTTACTCATCTATTAAAAATGACAAATTGGATGACTTTATGATAATATGAATGTGCTTAGAAGAAATCATATTGGCAGAAACAAGTCAAAAAGAAAAAGGCAGAAACCAAATGGTTTCACTATTATATGGGACATGGGAAAAATAAACAAAAAGCCACGAGGAAAAGTCAAAACAAGCTAACAACCAAGTTGAAGTGCACAACTGGAGGGAGGGGGATGAGAAAGGGGTGGGGAGTGAACCCCAGGGATTACAAAGATGTGAAATTAATATATAAATAAATTACTTAATAAAAAAATAAAGTAATAAAGGTGAGATCAGGTGTGTTCAGGATGGTATGGCAGTAGACATTTAACATTAATTTTTCCCCTCCCCTAACACTAAATGTCTTTATATAAGCTCAAAAAAAAACTTACATCCAAAACATATTAGAATTCTTAAAATTTAATGGCAATAAAACATTAACAAAAACAACCCAAAAATGTGGGCCAAAGATTTGAATGGGCACCTCATCAAAGAAGACATAAGAATGGCAAACAAGCACATGAAAAGATGTTCCACATTACATACCAGAGAACTGCCCATTAAAAAATGAGATGCCTTCATATCCATAGTGGAATGACTAAAATCTAAAACACCAACAACTCAAAATGTTGGTGAAGATACAAAGCACAAGAACCCTCATTTATTGTTGGTGGGAATATAAAATGGTATGGTTACCTTGGAAGACAGACTGACAGTTTCTTACTAAGTTAAATATAGCATTACCATATGGTTCAACAATTGTACTCATGGGTATTTACCCAATGAGTTGAAAACTTACATTCGGAAAAAAAGCATGCACATGGATGTTTATAGGAGCTTTGCTCATAATTGCCAAAACTTGGAAACAATTAAGATCTGTATTAGTGGAAAAATGGAAAAAGTTGGTAAATCAGTGCCTCCCCAAAAGAGCTAAAAACTATCAAGTCACAGAACAACATGGAAGACACTTAAATGCAAATGTAATTACTACTAAGAGGAAGAAGCCATGAAAAAACTACTGAATGCCTACTGGATGACATTCTGTAAAAGGTAAAACTGTGAAGATTTAAAAGATCAGTGGTTCAAGAGACAAGGCTGAGAGACTATTTATAGTGACCTGTCACAGAGCTCCACCCACTAGGTCTCCGGGGTTGGGAAATCAAGTCTCTGGTTCAGAGATGTGCACCATGTGAATGAACCTCTCCCCCTCTCCAACAAGAGGAAAGGCAAGCCACAAAGATATGGCTGCAGCTTCATGGCAAAACGGTAAACCATGAGAGAGGAGAGGAACTGAACCAAACACCTGCTGGAGTCTGTCCCCACCAGGGGATTTATCCACTGCCAGTGACTGGAAGTGGGGTTCCCAACCCAGGATACCAGAACTATACTGGACAGAAGCAGCACCAAGGAACAAACACCAGAAGGGAGCCAACATGACTGTAACTTCCACCATCAGAAGTGCCACAACAAAGAAGCCTGGGGAACCAGGCCGCACATCTGCCCTATGAGAGGTTCTTGACTTGCAAGGCCTGGCTGCCCACCCCACAGTAAACCCTGGTAATCCCAGCAGCCTGGACTGTTGCCTTCCTGGAACATAGGTCCTCACCCAGGAAAGATGACGTTACTCCAGGGAAAAGAGGCCCGTGAGCCAAGCATCAATCAATGATCTACAACTAGAGAGGAGTTGGAGTAACCAGAGAGGTGGAGGGGGAAATGTGAGCGGTGAGGTTGAAAGGCCATAAAGGCCTATACAAATATGACCATGTTGTATGAAAATTAAAAAAGAATAAAAAAACTCTCTCTCTCAAAAAAAAAATCAGTGGTTGCCAGGAGCTGGAATTGGGTGTGGCTGGATGAATAGATGAAACCCACATTTTTCATGCAGTATTATGTATGTTTTTATAGTAGTGGGTAAATGTTATACATTTGTCAAAACCCAGAAGATTGTTCAAATATAGAGTCAATTCTAATGTAAACTATGGACTTTAGTTAATAACAATATGTTGATATTGGTTCATCATCCTTAACAAATTTACAATTCAAAAGCAAAATGCAATAATAGAGAAAATTACTCAGGATAAGTAGTATATGATGACGCTCTGTAGTATATAAAATTTTTCTGTTAGCCTAAAATTACTCTAAATATGTCTATTATTTTTAAAAAATTGAATTTTGGAATGAAGTAGTTCATGATAATTCTCATTTTTGAGAATGTCTTTAATAAAGTATTTTAAAGTTTGACTGAATTCTTAAAGCTGGTGGCAAAGAATGAGGAAATGATAACTTTCTGATTCAATTTTGGGGAGAGAGGCAGAAAGATGATTTTTTTGGAGTGGGAATGGGTGTGGGTGAAACACTTGAAAAGAATCTCTTATTAAAGAGAAATATTATTTTCGAATGAAGAGGATGCAGAAATAATATGGAATTATTTTGTAACAAATAATAATATCAAGCTTTCCTTCACTTTGGGTGGAATGGTTAGAACACATTTGAGCCATAGGTCTAAGAGAGGGTGGAAGGTAAAGTAATTTTCTTTTCTCTCTGGCTCTCAGATATGTTAGGAGCTCCTAAAGTCTAATTTCATGACAGTAAGTGCCTGAATTTAAGTGGCATTTTCCTACACTGTGGTACTTTCTCATTATCTGGAGTCCCTTTTAGATTTCTTTAAAATATCTAGCCTATTCTATCTGTGTTTAGGGGGCTCAAGGAAGTAGTTTGATTCTGTACTCTCCACAGTCTGTGGGAGGTGACATGCAAGGTAGGAAGGAATCAGAGTGACTAAGGACGCAGGTAAGAAGTAACAACAGCTTCTGGGAGTATATAAACATTGCTGAAGGATTCCAAGACTTCTTAGGGAAAGGAGTAGGTTTCTAAAATTCCCTCAATCAAGCACAACAAAGCCTTAACCAATTATTCTTTGGGTGCTCAGGGTCAGCGTGTATCCTGACTAATTGCTATATGAAGGATTTGGTGTCTGGTTGCACTTACGTTTTTAGAAATACTATTCAACCAGGTTTTAACATAAGGCATCCATTTCAGTTCTTCAGGATCCACAAACACCATTCCACATCGACTGACTGTTGCAGGGGAGGCAACCTTTAGATCTTGTACCTAAAATTTAAACAAAGTTGAATAGGAAACAGCTAATGTGATACTTCCCTGTTCCTGTCACTTCAATGTTAATGAATTACACTTTAAAATTTAAGTTAATACTGAAAGATTTTATGTGGAAGAGAATGAGAGAGCTTTAAGTAATCAGAATTTTCAAAAGAAAGTTAAATGAGGCACACACTGATAAAAAACCCTCTGTAGATTTATGGGAGGGAACAGGTATTTTTCTGTCTTTGTTTTCTCTTTCCCTTTTTCATTCTTAAAGCGAAACACCTAGCCTAATACCTAGCACATAGTAGGCATTCAGTGTTTCATAAGTGAATGAAGCAAGGACAGTATCTTCCATAATATTTTTGAAGTTGTATTTGATCCACATTTCTTTTCCAGTCCCTTCATCAAACACTCATAACACAGAGGGGTAGTTTATTCATATTAAGCATAATATTTTACAGCATTTTAAAATCATTTAATACATTAATATATAAGTATATTAACTAGGAAAAGAAACAAATGGTGGGAAAGTCAGGATTTATTGTATTTCCTTTTCATTAAGAGACAGGAATATCTGAAAGATACAGTGCCAGGATGATTTAATAAGTATTTAGTGTGTTATCAAAACACCATGATGGGCATTACAAATAATAAATATATATATGAGAAAAAAATTAATGATAATATCATGCTAATCTAACACATATGATTTCCTTTCACAATATAGCACATACAGTTACCTCAAAAAGCATGTGGATTTGAGGTGTGAGCTTAATTCTCTCACTGTTAGCCAGGCAAAGCATCTTGTTATCATCTAACACTGTATTCATATTTTCAATCCAAAGAGCATCCACTGGTCCATCACTGATGATCCATTTATGGTCTTCTGAAGTATCATTCACAGCTGCTCGAACACTTAATGCCATTAAACCATCTTTCCACTCCAAAGTTAAATTGTTAATTTCACCATATAATTCACCCATTGTAATTGATTTAGGGTTAAGAACATATGTTTTAACTGGTTGGTAAAAAGGATTTTCTATATTAAGTTTTTTCAAATTCCCCAAAGTTTCAGCTAGTGTTTGGTAAACTGTGGTCTTGCCACCACCGGTTGGCCCCACTAGCATTACACCATGCCTTACTAGCATAGTTTCATAGAATTGTATCACTTTTTTAACCATGGACATATCAGGCTGAAGATTTTGTTCATTCATGACATTTATAATTGTTGACTGTAATATACCATAATCATGTTCTGGAATATGGACTCCAGGAAAAAGATCAGATATAATTCCACTGAAAAAAATAAAAAGAACATCAATTAGGAAACACTAGCCATTGATATTTTACCATATTTATTAGAATTAACCGATTAAATTGTACAATGTAGTTTATTTTTCTCATTGATCTTTTCTTCTGATGATGCAAAGAACTAATGTCTCCTATATGTTATACTAGAATCTATTATTTCTTTGATCTAGTGCATGTTTTTTTCTTTTACACATATACAACATGAGTACACTGGGGGCTTTTTTAATTAATCTTTTTGTTGTTTACATTTTCATACATATAAGTACATGTATGTGTATATAGATTGCATCATTTCATTCCCCTGGGTTCTCCTTCCACCCCATCACTGGAGAGCCTCTTGATCTTCCTATTCTCTTCATTTTCCCAATTTTGCCCTCCCCCCCACCTTACACTGGGGACTTTTAATGTAGATAATACCTCTTAAGTTTCTGTGTTGCCTATAGTACATGGCAGGGCACCAAACGCACAGAAGGCAGCCAATTTATCAGTTTACTTTAGAAATTACATAAATGCTTATTAAAATAAGGTACACCTTTTGACCTTTCTTTAAAACATTGAATGTGAAATGGGCATTTTCATATAAATGAAAAATTCTTTAAAGAAAATCTTGATAGAATCTCACCAAATTAAGTATGTCCATAATCTGACTGAGGGAACTTATGTCCTAGAATTTCAGTGGCAGAAAATCATGAATGTACAAAGAAAGGACATTTCACAATGAAAACAATAAGGAAAAATCTAAATGTTCACACATAAGACCTTTCAAATCAAAATAATTCTATATATTTACTATTTCTCAAGGTACAAACTTTTACAATAGCACTCTAGTAACCATTAAAAAGATTCACATTTGCATCCTAACATGAAAAGATGCTCTTGATAAGTCATCATTAAATGAAACAGTAATGTTTATAAAATCCAAATATAACAAATATAAAAAAGTATCAGCCAATTTCTGCTTCCAGGAAGATGGAGTAGACTTTATTTTTCCTAAACTTTCTATCAAGTACAACTAAACATCCTGTATATCAAGTATAAAACAAACACAGGATGACTGAAAGGTGGAGCAAGGACAGACTGCTTAGTTACCTTGAGAAACAATAACATGACAGAGTGCCTGGTTTCTTATAACCTGGCAACCCAGAAGTGCCAGTGGAGGCAGATCAAAAACAAATCCACAGCAAAGCTCCTAAAGAGGAGACTTGGACATCTACCATCAGCCGATGGTTGTCCCCATCGAGAGCAACTCTACCAAAACATAAGACTGGGATTCAGGTCCCCAGAGCCAAAGACCTGAATCATAATGGGATAAAGCAGCAAAATGAGGCAGAAAACAACAGAAAGAACAGCCACCAAGAAACAAGAAGCATGGATACAAGCCAAAGGCGCTCGTAATGGCCAATGAAGATTAAAAAAAAAAAGCAAACAACTAAAAAGACTACAGGGTTAAACATGAACAAACAACAAAAAGAAAGGAGGCAAAGAGACCAGAGGGGGCCTGGTGGGGTGGGGTAATCCCATGGGGATCAACAATTATGCAATTATGTGTTGTACAAAATCCAAAAATAAAAAATATTAAAAAACAAAAAAACAAAAAACAAAATCAAATAACCCAAAACAAACCAGGAAAATTTTTCTCTATTTAAAGGAACAGAAAAGGAACAATCTAAAAAGACAGAAAACTGTTAGGCAACAACTATTCTACCCCAGCAAACCTCACAGGATAAAAAAGGTGGCCCCAATTTTTATCTACCAGCAAAGGCTAAATGACGAGCCTATACTTTCATTCTTGACACCTTTAGTGAGTTGCTCCAATTTTATCCCTCCTCTTCTCCCAAGATGTTAGAGAAGGTCAAATGGGGTACCAGAACTTTTTTCCTCACTGGGAATTAATGCTACCTCTGCAGTGGAGACCGTGTAGAAAACATGGACTTCCAACTATTCCTAAGAATAATGAGGCATTCGTCCCTCTCCCTAATGTGTGGTGCCCAAGGAGGCCTAATGGACATCAAGACTTTTACTTCTGCCCAGGGATAATGTACCTTTCATTGTGGTTCCAGTGAAGGTCATGTAGGGTGTGACAACAAGGCATTCCTTTACCTGTCACACAGATCATTATCTTTGGAGGCCTGGTAGGAAGCTAAAACTCTTATTCCTACATGGAAGTAATGAGATGTTCCTCCAAACCCTTAACAGGTGTAGTGGAAGTTGAATGGGGGATATGGAATTCTATCATCACCTGGAAGTAGCAAGGTTACATTCTAATGTCACCTGACAGTGGCATCAGAAAAAGTCAGCAAAATCAGGCTTGAGTAAGATTTAGAGTTTTATAACATAATAGTCAAATCATTTTTATTTGTTTCAATCAAAACCATTCATCACCTCAAGAACCATCATGCTCTCAAACTGGACAAAAAGAGACAATCAATAAATGCTAACGTTGAGATGACAGAGGCATTAAAATGATCTAATTACAAATATTTTAAATAGTAGCCATCATAAAATATTTCAAAGACTCATTATAAACACACCAGGAACAAGCAAGCAAAAGTCTCAGCTAAGATAAAAAAATACATAAGAACCAAATGGAAAATTTAAAACTGAATGGAAAACCACAGTACAACAAAAAGCTAAATTAAAAAAAAAAATCAGGAATGACCTCATCATCAGAATGGAAAAGACAGAGGAAAAAATTGTGAACTAGATGTATTCTGGCAAAGATGGGTCTGTGGAGGACAAGGGCAAAAGTAATCCTCAGTATAGTGACAAATGGATATCCTAGGATGACAGGCAGCAGGGATGAGGAAAACCAGTCCAGACAAGAACTCGAGGATGGAGGGCTCCTAGGGTACAGAGTTGATAAAACATTTTTGTATGACTGATTTATTTTCCACCTTAGGAGATTTACACTTTGCCAGAAATTAGAGATGAATTAGTGATAGATTTAGATAAAGTAGATAAAGGATTAAAAGCAATTTGTAAATAAAAGAAGAAATAGATAAAAACAGTTGGATTTTTTCAGGCCAAAAATTTCTCTTATAAATAAGTGCTGTACATCTGAAAATCAATCAATATTATCCATCACATCAACAAGGAGAAAACCAGAAATGATATGATCATATCAATAAATGCAGACAAAGCATTTGACAAAGTTCAGCATCCATTCATGATGAAAGTCCTTGAAAAAATTGGAAAAAGAACATACCTCAACATACTAAAAGCCATTTACAATAAACCCATAGCAAACATCAACCTCAATGGGGAAAAACTAAAATCATTTCAATTAAGATCTGGAACCAGGTAAGGATGTCCCTCTCTCTGCTACTTTTCAACATAATACTGAAGGTCACAGCACAATAAGAAAAGACAAAGACATAAAAGGAATACAAACAGGGAAAGAAGAAGTGAAACTATCATTATGTGCAGATGATATGATACTTTGCTGTGCGCCATTTGCATACCAGGAGGGTCATTCCAGATGAGATAAAGGAAAACCTCTCTCGTTAACCATCCCTAAGAAAACTTAGGAACTGATTTACTGAAATGACCTTCTGAGACTGCACTGGTGTCGCTGGCTTTCTTAATCAGAAATAGTGACCACCCGCCTACAATCCCCCTTCCTCAATTACTCTTAGGCTTTAAAATGTTAATTGTGTCTCAGGTTTGTTTGTCTTCTTTGGAATTCAACAGGCCCTCGCCCTGTGTCCCTATAAATACCCCTTTCTTTTGTTAATAAAGTTGTCTCATGGTTCATACTTCCATTTGACCCCCGGCTGTGGCTGGGCAATCTCTTCTGGTCTATTCATTTCTCTCATACCTTGTGTCTGGCGGCCAAGAATACTTTTTGTAAAGAACCCAAAAAATCCACAGAAAAATTACTTGAAATAATAAAATAGTTCAGTAAGTTTGCCAGTTACAAAATCAACACACAAAAGTCAGTAGCCTTCATATATGCAAAAATCAGACAGAAGAAGAACTTTAAAAAAAAAAACCACCCATTCAACATTGTGCCAATGAAAATTAAATACCTGGGAATAAACATAACAAAAGATGTGAAAGATCTATACAAAGAAAACTATAAAACATTGTTAAAAGAAATAGAAGACTTAAGAAATGGGAAGACACTCCCTGCTCATGGATTGGAAGAATTAACATCATCAAAATGGCCATATTGCCAAAAGCAATCTACAGATTCAATGTGATCCCGATAAAAATTCCAGCATCATTCTTTAGAGAGAGAGAGTGGAGGAATTTCACTCCCAAACTTCAAACTATTTTACAAAGTCACAATAATTAAAACAGCATGGTACTGGCATAAAAACAGACACACAGACCTATGGAACAGAACTGAATACCCAGAAATAAAGCCACGTAGGTTATAGCCAACTAATTTTCAACAAGGGGCTAAAACCATACAGTGGTGAATAAATGGTACTGGGAAAACTGAATCACTGCATGCAAAAAAATCAATCTAGACCACTCCTTCTCACCATACAAAAACCAACTTAAAATGGATAAAAGACTTGGATGCAAGACCTGAAACCATAAGTACATAGGAGATAATATGGGCAAAACACTCCAAGACTTACATTTCAGAAATCTCTTTCAGGACACATCTACAAATGCTAAAAAAATGAAGAAAAACAGAAACAGCTGGGACTACATCAAATTAAAAACTTCTGCACAGCAAAAGAGATAATAAAACAAAAAAGAAACCCAACTGAATGGGAAAAAAAAACTGCTCTACACACAAGTGATAAGGGCCTGATAATAAAGATTCATAAAGAACTCACACCACTTAACAAAAATAAGACAAAAAGCCCAGTCAAAAAATGGGGAGAAGATCTGAAAAGATACTTTTCTAAAGAGGAAATACAAACGGTCAATAGGCATATAAAAAATCCTCCACATCACTAATAATCAGGGAAATGCAAATCAAAAACCACAATGAGATACCATTTTTACCAGTAAAAATGGCCCATATCAAAAAAAACAAACAAACAAAAAAAAAAAAAACGGGCAACAGCAAGTTCTGGCATAGATATGGAGAAAGAAGGACACTTTTACACTGCTGGTGGGAATGTAAACTGGTCCAGCCACTATGGAAAGCTGTGTGGAGGATCCTCAAGCTACTGAAAATGGAACTCCCATTTGATCCAGCAATCCAACTTTTAGGAATCTACCCAAAGGTTACAAAAACTCTAATCCAAAAAGACACCTGTAGCTGGATGTTTATTGCAGCATTATTCACAACAGATAGGATATGAAAGCAATCCAAATATCTCAAAATAAACGAATGGTACAGAAAACTGTGGTACATGTACATGGTGGAATACTATTCCTCAATCAAAAAGACAAACTATGTTATTTGTGGCACTACAGATGGAGTTGGAAGAAATCATGCTAGCAGAAATAGCCAGAAACAAAAAGAGAAATACTGGATGACCCCACTTATATGAGGGACAAAGGGAAAACAAACAAACAGATAAGAAAAAAATCTAAAACTAATTTTTAGCAAAATTGAAACATAGAACATGAGAGAGGGAGGGGAGGAAGTCAGGGGTGGGAGGAGCATAAAAGACTAAGATGATGGTTCACAGGTGATAAGGTGGTGGGAGAACCCCAGGGTACATAATGATGTAAAATAAAATAAGTAAAATAATGAAAAATTAGAATACAGGGAAATTTGTAAAAACAAGATAAAATAAGTGTTATACTTATTTATAAAGTACACAGATAGTAATCAATATACTAAAAAAAAGGATAGGTGATTGGATTGATTTAACAATTTTAGTATATCTATATCAATCTATAAATTTTTAAAGTGTAGTATCTTTAGAAATGATGAGAAAGTTATCATCTAGTTAGAGATAGACGTGATTGAAAATAAGATTATCTATATGGCACTATGCCTTATTCTGTAAAGCTAGAAAGTTACCTGAATAGAATAGCATCATCTTTTAGGAATTTTGGCAAATTGGAGTCCCGTAAGGCTCTTATCAGTACCACATCTTCACTTAGTTCTGGGTTCTCTCTTTTTAAAGACCTAAATACAAATGAATAATTAAGATGACAATATAATATAATTATAATTCAGATGATAATATAACAATATTGAAAGTGGTTTTCCAAGCACATAAGTCAGGGATTCTTCTTGCAAACAGGTGTGGAGGCCACCCTTTCTGCAGATCCTTGCTGGGCATTTCCCTTGCCTACCAGAGTCCAACTCTATCAGACCACATGTCAGGTACTGGCCACATGACTTTGAGGAGATGACAAGGACATTCTCTCAACACCTGTCCCCTCCCTTCTGGTCAATCCACCCTTTATCTAACCTGAAGCTACAGTTGTTCCTGAATGTGACCTGGTGACTCACAGATCTTTGAGTTTTCTCTCAACCCAGAATGTCTTGCTTAGCTCCTTTGCTGGCTTTTACTTCCTGCTCTGGAAAGTTGCTCTAGTACCCTTCTCAGTGAACCCACTGAGTTTTAGGGTTACCCTCAGTGCATCATATACCATATGCCTGCTCATTTACCTGTCTTGCCCACAGGGCTGTGGCTGTTTTCTTAGAATGCAAGTATTCCTAGTCCTTAAATGACAACCTTGTGTAAGCTAGAGAAGTACTGTATCTGGGAGGCTAAAAGAAAAAGCAGAATGGAGCAAAGGAGAAGGATATTTGTGCATGGATACAGGAATCAGATAAAAGGGGCTTGGATGTTTGGCATCCCAGCCAGTGAATCAGAGCCTGAGAGAAAGGACCAGAAAAGAGATTCCCTCAGAGACTCTGGATAAGTTGGGGATGCTGTCTGTACAAATTTTAAGAGGTTGTAGAGATAATTTAAAGCCTGAAAGTAAGAAAGACACTTGTTTTATTAGAAAGAAACTCAGTTTTGGACCCTACTATAAAGACAGAGGTAAATAAAGAATTGGAGATTACCATGGGTAGAAAATGTTTTTGAAGTAACTGAAGTCTCCTTTAATGCTTCAGGTACATTGGCTACAACTTAATCTGATGACTATGAATAATCAACTGTATGTCTTTTAAATCAAACCTTTCTCCTTATGCTCATAAAGGCTTTTGTATACTAAAATCCAAAGTATGTGATGAGTTCAGGGGAAATGAAAGAATTCCTACTTGACTCAGATTCAATATGGGGCCACCATATTGGATTTCACAGCGAAGATAGTCCTGGGATGAGGACAGATGTCCCATTTCACTGTGGTAAGGGAGTGTCAAGGTATGAGTGATGACAGCAGCAGCAACTAGTATTTATTAATCACATGTTATGTTGCTTGTAGAGCCATCTGTGTATTACCCATTTAGTGCATTTGCTTTCATGGTATGGAATTTCACTCTTGACCACTTTAGTTTCTTACCCAGCCATAACCAGCACAGACTTCACAGCTCTCATGCCGAAGTCATAGTGATCCTGCTGGGAGAGTTGCTCACTGCAAAGTTTATACATTTGAGTCATTTTTCTGGCTAATATCTTACTGGATTCAAATCCTTCAGAATATAGAATTACCTAGAACAAAATTCAATGCACTGCATATTATATTACATTGATAAAAATATCTCAACATAATAGCAACATATTTAATATTTACTACTTTCCAAGTTGTTGTTAATGTCATTTAACAAGGAAAGTGAAACTTAAAGGAAGGGGTTTTCTGTGCTGCAAGGGTAGAAGGCGAGATGTATTATGGGATGACTGAGTGCTGACTCTGCTTTCTTTCTATAGGTGAGGATGTAGCCTTGGTGAGAATTGGTTCAGGAACAGCAGAATACAGTCCTTGAAAATGTTCATGTTATGAAAGTTGGATGATGTTATAAAGCCTATCTACAAAAGTTAAAATTGAGCTTATCTAATCTGACAGTATCAGAGATAGTGATGAGCTCCATGAAGCCCCCCTGGGAATCAAGGGAAATTATAAAGAGATTTGCAGTCTCCCTGTGTTCTAGGAAGTCATCTTGATTCTGACAAGTGTCTTGGTTAAATAAATCACTGATGATAGTGGAGGCAGATGTGGACCATTCCTTGAATCCACAGTTCATTGGAATCACTGTTGTTAGCCTCTGTATCAAGACTGAAATGATGCAGAGATTTCTTACTGGTATCTGTTTTGCTTACTGCTCAGTCACTACTTGTTGGTACAGTGCTCTGCAGCTGTTTAAAAATATTTACTGACAATAGCCTCTTATTCAATCTGCAATTACTATAGGCATAGCATTCAGATTAGATCATTCAACTCATGCAATTAATAACTGCATAGCATAACAACAAGAAAAAGAATGAAATATGAACAAAACATGGACTGAACTTTAAACCTGTTTTCTTTTTTTCTACCAGTTTTGGACAAAGGAAACGTCATTTATAATGCCTGTCCTCCTAGGGTTGGGAGTGAAGACCAAGCTGCTATACACTCTGGGGATCACAGTGGGTTCTTAGGAGCCCAATGAGATGCCCTAAGCGTTGTAGTAATGAAAGTTGTAATTTTTCTATTTTATTCTAATTACCCTCATTTCATAAGAAGAGTATTTAACACAAGCTGTTATTACAAGAATTTAATAGTCATAGGAAATAATCTGCCCTTTCTGAAAATCCATGCTAAAAGGAGTGGTGTCATGTGTCATGCAATGCAGCACTGACCACAGGGGCATCCTGACATCTTGAACATGTCCGATATTTTGATCTTAGTGGTCACATGTGTAAATACATGTGTAAAAAGTCATTGAGTTGTACCCTGTGATTTGCGCACTCTACCATGTGTATTCTATATCAGGAAAGAAATACCAAGAAAAAAAAATACATGCAATATTTAAACACATTGGTTTTTAGTATGAATGAAAACAAAGTTTAAGTAAAACAATTCCTCGACAGATGCAGACAAAACCAATACAAACATAAGCAATTATTAATGATAATTACTTTTTGACTAAGATGAAATAGACCTTCAAAACAATTCCTGTCCTTTATCTTAGTGATTAGTATCGCTTGTACTTAACACCCCTTGAATCTAATAAAGACAATAGCACATAAAAATGAGAACAATAAGTATTTCTAGAACAAAATCAGACATTTTTAAGTCCCAGAGATGAACTAATAAGCCTCAATTAATTGGCTAATGAAAGTCATTGATTCATCCTAGTTTTAGGGACCTACTGTATTCCAGACATCATTCTGGAAATTAGAGGTAAAGCAGTTATCCAACCCCCGAACCCCTTCAAGCATTCCATATACTAGTAAACAATGATATGTAACCTTTGTCAGGGCACATTCATAAAGGGAACTTTCTACCTTAGTAGAAATTAGAAGGTAAATAAAAACACAAACTTAATTTTTGCTGCTTTGTCAACATGAAGCTCACCTCTGCAATCAAGGCATAATTTGGAACCATCATGGCAAAGGGTCTAAACAGGGCTTTCAAATTATCTGGCAACTCGGTTCGACCTGCATATCCAGGATTCATTGTGATGAAGGCTGCACAAGTCATAACCAATTTTATTTCTCTCCCCTCAAACATGAATCTAGAAAGCTGTTTAAAGGAAAGAGAAGAGATAACACTTCTTCAGATATTTGTAAATTCTTTAACTTACCCTTAATAATTCAGGCAAGGAAGGCTGAATTCTGTCCTTGGACAACAGAGACAATTTCTCTCTTGATTTTGTCCTGCCCACTTCCAATCTCTTCAGGCTCAGTTTTTCTTGCTTTCTGTCTCCTTGGCCGTGCCTTGTCTAACTTGTCTCTCCCTTCCCGGGCCAGTCCTGCAATAATCTGGGCCTTTGCATTTTTGTTGTGACTTTCCAATTCAACCAAGACTTTATGGAAGTCAAACCTTCTCCACCTGCACTTTACAGTATTACCTAAGAAATTCTAATCTGATTTTAGTCCTTGGGTGGTTAAGACTCCCATTACTGTGATTGGAAACAATCTTTCATTTATATTCACCAGTAAACACATGTTGAGAATTCACTGTGAAACTGTGGATTAGGCCTGGGGGTAGAGTTAAAGGAGATATGCCCTGAAGACCCCCAGGAAGCTCCCAGGCTCTGAGACTTCAGGTCTCAGTGCAACCATACAATGCAATAGTTGTGGCAGTGGAGGTGTGTGCAAAGTCCACAGGGAGCAAAGTCCATAGGAGGCACAGGGACAATTGCTTGAGACCTGAAGAGTGAAGAAGGGAAGTTCATGTAGCTAAGCAGGGGCAGTCATTTCAGTCAAAGGGAGCAGGAACAAGAAACAACACTGCATCTTCAGAGATGAACAGCTATATGCTTAGCTAAAAGATGATGTTCCACGAGGAATTGTGTGGGCTAGGAAAGGGCTTTGGCATTGGAGTCTTGCACGCTAGACTGAAGAATGTAGATATTGTCCTATGAGTGGGAAGAAACAGAATTTTGAGCAGAGTGGTAGGATCAAAGATGGTGGTGGAGATGGTGAACTAACTCTGGTAGGGGGACCAGTAAATGATTGTTATTTGGAAGAGCCAGATTTCAAAGGTAATTAGTAGATAAAATTAAAAAGATGTGGTAATTTCTTACATTCTGGGGTTGGAAGTACTGGACAAAGTCCAAGATGAATTCCAGGTTTCTAGCTGGATTACTGGATGAAGGTACCATTAAAAATCATAAAGAACATACAAGACTAGGATGGAGTTGTGTCATAGTCCAGAAGAAAAAATGCTGAATAGTTATAACTCAAGACCAGTTCTCCTGCCACTAAATGGCTGCATATGTTAGTCAAACCTGCACATTTCTGTGCTTTAGTTTCTTTACTTAATCCTGGTGATTTCCAACTAGCTCATCCAACCACTGGCAAACTTAAGGATTTGTTACTCTTAGGTGTCCTCCCACCTTCCTTTAACTTTAGTAGTTGTCCTCCAATTGACAAGGCTTTCATCTTTTTCTTGCTCTCTTTGGTTCTTTCTCCCTTACTCCCTATGCCTTGCTCTCAGTTAATTTCTCAGCAAGGAATTAATGCTTATGAGTTGTTTTAATACAGGCCTTCCCAGAGGATGTGAGAAGCAGGAGAGTACATACTGAAAGAGCTCAGAGTATAGGGCCACATAGAGTTAGTTGTGCATCTTGGTTCTCTGGTGTCCTCAGGAATTTTTTATAACTTCTTTGCGCTTGTCACTTTGTAAAGAGGCCATGTACTTTATATAGGTTGGGTGTGAAGATGAAATAAATGTAAAATAAAATGACTTATAGAATTGAGTAACTCATTTTCCCTTTCATTCTAAAATTAGCTTTTTTTTTTTTTTGCAGTGGTAATAATAAAAATAGGTAACCATGGACTCAATCTCTAGAACTAGACCTGGGTTCAGCTCTGCTATGCTGAAATAAACTTGCATGCCTAGATGCTGAGGAGGCCTGAGGCCTTTTGGGAAGGGGTCAACATAATGATTGGGGACTGTCCACTGGGGGCAGCAGTTATTCAATTATTAGACAATTGGCAAGGTTGTTCCATACAGGCTGAACATATCTTAGAAGATCAGCACAGAGTGATAGGGGTCTTGGTCTCAACCTTCACTGCCACCAGCTTCAAAATACAAAATGTTTCTCCATGAATTCGCTCATATGGTTTACAACAACTTTCAGTATCTTTATCTGGCCTTGCACCCCTTGGTTTTCTAATCTAGTGAGTTCTGGAGAGTCAAGTTCTCTTTGGTTCCCCAGGACTCCACTTCCTATCTTTGATCAGCTCAAGACTGAATCTGGAGGCCATGATGAAAGCCACAGAGCTCCAAAGAGGCAGCATTAGAGATACCAAGTGCAGAAGTAAATATCAAAAGCAAGAACCAGAAAGGTAATGATAAAGGTAGGAGGGATAGACAGGAGTGGGTGTCAATCTCTCTTGAGTGTGTGCATGTGTGTGTGTGTATGTGTGTGTGTATGTGTGTGTGTGTGTGTTAGGGTAGGAGGAAGAAGATAGATCATTCATTGAGAGATCTCACCATCTCTGTATGCCCAGACCCCAATACAGTGTCTGATATATAGTATTTCTTTGTGTGTCTGAATGTGAAATTAATTCACTGAAGTCCCATTGTGTAGTATTTACCAACTACACTGGAAATATGAAACAGGCTAGACTTAGCATTATAGTTTTTGAAATGCAAAAGGTTGTAAGTCAGTTTCAATCTCACTAAATTCCCCTTCCACAGACAGTGGTCCAATTACCTTGGAAGCTTTGGCATTCCTAATGGTGATGAGTTGTTGTGCAATGACTGATAATACTTCTATGTCAATTCGATTAAATTCATCAAAGCAGCACCAGGCTCCAGACTGTGCCAGACCACTGAAGAAGCGCCCCATCATCTGAAATAAAAATAATGCTATTCAACTTAGTATTTCATGCTTGAACTCCTTTAAAAATTAAATTTTCAACTGATTAAAATGCAAAGAGGCGGTATCTGCAAATAACAGTTTCATGTGATACTGTGTCAGAAGTTAACTCCTTTCAGTAAGAGGAAATACCTTTTTTGTCCTTTTCTAAATGATTTGAAGCTGATTTTTATTTTGAAATAAAATGACAAAATAACCAATCTTCCTGCTTTTTCATCACTTTTATTCACTTATATAAACACATGGCAGGTTCTCAGAGAGACTATACTTGATCTTAGCCAAAAGACCAAGAAGTAAGATAAGTTCTCAAAGAAATTAACACATGAATCGCTTCTTGGCCTTTTGGCTAAGACCAAGTATAGAAAATAACACATGGAATAGGATCCTCACTTAAAGATTTTTTTTAAAAACCCTCAAGATGTTTACTAATTGCAAAACTTTCATTGTTTTGCATGATAACAGATGACATATTACTGAGTGGAAGCACAGCTGTACAGGTTAATGTAATGACTCATAATCTCTTTTACAGCAGAAACTTGTGGTGGAAGAGAATGAATGTGTACTTATGATGATCAAAAATGTAAGGTTTCTTTAGACACTTGAGTTTTGGGGTAAGCATTTGAAGAACTGTTGCATTATATTACTATCTCTTTAAAAATAATAGTTTTTCAGTTTCAAGGTGGTGCTACTACCACCCCTTCCTCCTATGAATAGCAGAAAAAACTTTCCCCATTTCTGTATGGACACTTACCACTGCAACTTTCTTATTTAAAAATATATTGGGAAGGGAAATAAGCAGTAGTAGGAAAATTTTGAAAAAAAAAGCTAGAAGGTAGAAAGTACATACAAACTACACAGCTGAGAAGGGCAAACAGCAGGCCTAATACAGAGAGGGAAGAAAGAGCTACTCTTTGGTAGAGTCTCCAAGAAACTCCAAATCCAACATTAGTATAGATATGCAAGAAAAGCAGACAAAGGTCCCAGGAAAACAATGGGATATTATTCAGTTATAGAAAAGAAGGAAATTCTACCATTTCTTAGATCATGTTTATGCTAGGAGAAATAAGTGAGGCAGACAAATACTTCATGAACTCCCTTATCTAAAAAATCTAAAAAAACTTTGAATTCATAGATACAGAGGACAAATGAGTGGTTGCTAGAGCTGGAATTGGATGAAATGGGTGAAGGTTGCCAAAAGATGTACAAATTTCCAGTGATAAACAGCATAATAAATGCAATGTACAGTTTGGTGACTGTAATTAGCAGTACCACACTGTGTATTTGAAAGTAGTTAAAAGAGTGGATCTTAAAAACTCACATAACAAAAAGAAAAAATATTGTAACTATTGGTGATGGATATTAACTAACCTGTAGTTATTACAAGTCATTTTGTAAAAAAATGTTAAATGTATGCAAACAAAAGCACTTTGGAGGTTTCAATATATATATATATTTTTTTTTTTTTGGCGTGGAAAGAACTTCTGTAATTAAAGAGTTTGAAAACCAATGTACTCAAAAATATTACCATGAATTTTCACTCCACATATTCTCATATATATAGTTTCTAATACACAACTCTCTGAATTGCTCACCTCTTCCTATCAGATGTGAGCTTGTTCCTGTACCTTCACCTTACATCTGATCTCACTTCTTTTTACTTACTGACATGTACAGATTTTCAATTTTACCAACATTTGACAAACCCACCCTGGCCTTGTTTCCTGCCTGAGTCTTCCAGACCTCCTTGTGTTGATCTTTTTTCCCCTTGCTCTAATTTTTTTACCAGCACCCCATTATCTTCTTCTTTTGTTATTTCACTTTGCAAGTAGAGAAAGTCATGGAACACTTAATGGTCTTCAAAGCTGGAACTATACCTTGTAGTCCAAACCTTCGGAACAATTAAAGACCACACACTGAATGGCAAGAGCTTTTGCCAGGTCTTTTGTAGTCTCTGTTTTCCCAGTGCCTGCAGGACCAGCTGGTGCACCTCCCAGGTCAAGCTGCAAAGCCCCCATGAGGCAAAGGTAGCAGCGATCCTGAAGGAATGAGACACACCGGCATTATTGAATATCACTGACAAACTCCTAAGTCTTTTCCTTTCTACAGAGGGATGATCTTTATTTTCTAGGAAATTTTTTCTAGCAATTGAAATATACTCAAATATTTATGCACATAATTCATGTAAATCTCTGCTTCAAAAGATGTATTCATGGCAGATGCTTTTAATTAATGGAAGCATTTGAATTAATGAATTTCATAACATTAAGAGTTAATGTTAAGAAACTTTTCTAGACTATTTTGATTAAAAAAACACTCTTGTGTTAATGTTAAAGGAAGTGATCAGTAACTTACCGTGAGTGGAGTAATGACTAATCTTGGGCATGCGCCCAAATACTCATAGCCGTAAGTGTACTGAGAGAGCGCCATTCTAGCCACACAGTTATCCAAGTCTATGTCCCAATAGTAGCGCAACTGTCTCTGCCAGTCAAAGGATTCGACTTGTTCTACCTGCATTAGTGACAACAATGATGGAAAAATGAGGGGCACCAATTTCAGAAAGAGACACATGACTTTGCTTAAATGAAACGTTACCTTAGCTTGAACAAGCTCGGTGACTATGTCTCTTGCATGTACATCAATAGTAATTAAGGCAGTGATGATGTTTCTGTGTAATTTAGGAAGACTTCCTCGAACTAGTGCAGCCAGGGCATTTAATCTCTACAAGTTAGAAAAAAATTGTCATAATGAAGTATCAAATATCAGTTAATGAGTGTCAAATCAGCAAATATCAGTTAATGCTTTACTACTAAATACTTTACTACTAAATTTACAGCAGGCAGTTGCCAAAGGTATCTAATTTAAGATATCTATAATACTGTGACCAACCAGAAACAGTTTAACTTATTTAATTCCTATAAGACATTTATGAAATACATACTATCTCTAGCCCACATTTTACACTAGAGGAAAACAGGGTCAGAGAGGGCAGCCATACAATAGTGATGCAAAAATTGTGACTTGAGCAAACAATTATCTACAGGAAAGTCCAAGCTCCTCACTAGCATGTGATGCTGTTGCTAAAGAAGACCACTCTTAAAAATTAAATGTGGATAAGACAGTATGCCTCACTTTCAGGGGTAGTTTTTTCTCTAATAATCAGAAAAGATGAGTATTTTAACCAAGCTTGAGTGATATTTGATAGACAAGACTCCTAATTTTCATGTAAATGGGTCAATGTTCTTCAAAGAAGAGCAGTGTTCTGAAGACCTTGAAGTCATGTACTGAATGTTCTCTCTTGTGAACCAACCCTGGTCAAGAACCAACACTGAATAGAGGTCAATGGGATAGTCCTTTAGGTATCTTTTCTCTGGGATTCTTTGAGATGAAATGTTATGGACGACCTTCATGAGAGAATTTTCTCTTCAAGGAAGTAATTTTTTCATTTTCTATTTTAAGGGTGATTCTTTTTAAAAAATGCAGCATTGCTGGAAGTAGAACTGAACTTGAATTTAAAGATTAGGCAAGCTTTAAAATGGCATTTCCCAACTATAGTTGAGAATATCATAGAATGGTATTTAGATTCATTCAATTAATTATTGTATTGATAGTGTCTGAGGGTCAATAAATAGCAGAAAAGCACATCTTGAGTCTAAGAATAGGAATGGCACCAATTTCAGGGTTTTCCTGGACTGAATCAACTGTGAGAGCTATCTAGTGTATACTTAATACAATTTCTCCTTAAATGTTGCAAATCATTGAAATGCTATATCCTTTTGATATGCTTTACCCTTTTATTTTAATAAATATTCATTTAAATACCACAAAAAATAAGGTAGTGTTACTAAAAAAAGTCAACATAAATGATTTTAGTGAGAAATTCAAAGCTTATGAGTCATGTTGAGTATTAAAAATTGTGAAATGCAGTGAATATGTATTAATCATGCCAATAAAAAACAATGAAAACCATGGTGACCATCATCTTGCCCAGCAATATGTTCTGTGCCACTCTGTTAAATGTCTCACCTCAAAGTTCACTTTTTCAAAACCTTCCAAAGCTTCCAAATGATCAGAACTGCTTTCCAAACACTCAGTCAAGTCTCGGCACCACATGATCTGAGAAACAGTTAGGATCACCTGCAGGGAAATAACTTCATCAGGTGTCTGATGCATTTCACTAAACACACACACACACAGAGACACACACAAACACATAGAGACAAAACACACACATAAAAAGAAAATAAGAAAACAGATTCAGATATGAGAATTTAAGCAAGGGAGTTACTTGAGAGGGGTGGCCAGCAATCACCCACGCTGTCCTTGGTCTCCCCTGATAGTCAGCAATGGCAGCTTTGCTCAGGCGACGCAGAGATGTGAACATGGCCTCTTCTACTTTACCAAGCCATTCTTCCACATTGCCTCGGGCTTTGAGGCCTTTTCCCAAGCCAACCTAGAAGATCATCAGAGCAACAAAATCATGAGTTGTGAGGGTCCTGCAGATCCACCCTTTGTATTTCCATAGTAGAGCCCTGAGTTATGTAAACAATGAAGATTGAAAACAAGTATTGGAAGTTTCCACTACAAAACGCTCTTTGCCCCCCTCTATTTACTGCCTTATTTTACTATTTCCCTTTGGAGTCAATTTGTTAAAAAAGGATACATGCACAGCATGCGTTCCTTTATTTTTTTATCCTATTTGTTGACATCTGACTTTTGGCTCCAGCCAGAATTTAGAGTTTTCCCCTAAATTTTATTTTATTTATTTTATTTTTTATTTTATTTTATTTATTTTTTAGTTTTTAATAACTTATCTATATATGTCTATATATATCTATATATTTCACATCATTGTGATCTCTGGGGGTCACCCACCATCTCCCCTCCCTGGCTGCTCCAGTTGTCAGGCACAACTGATGGTTTTCAGTCCCTTTCCTACTTACTTCTTGAGCTTCCAGAGACCTCACTGCTTTGCTCATCTTAGTTTTCTGCATCGATTCTTCTATCCTCCATTTAAATTTCATGTTTCTTTTCTAAATCCTAGCCTTGGTTATTCCCTAGATCTTCTGCGGGACTGGTGATGAGCACATTCTTATGTAAATGTACTAGTTAAGAACAAGCAAAATGATTATGGGCTCCTGTCACTCCTGTGGATATACCATTATGCTCTGACTGGACTGAAATCCTTGGCATTTCCCTGCACAGTTCCTCCAAATGAAATGCTTTCCTTCCCATATCTCTTCTCCATCTTCCTTGGCTCACTGTGTGAACATGTGTTTGTGCATATGCTTGTGTACTGGTATTGTTTGTGTGTCAATGTGTCCTCTGTAGAGTCACTTGGTTCCCCCAAGCTTGTGAGTTTCAGTTTGCTGGGTATAGCCAGCAAGAACAACTAACACTTTGGCTGGCTACTGTGGGTACTGTTCTAAGTAATTACTATGTAATGTTACTTGAAATGCCTTAGGGTCTTATTAAACAAGCACTATTACCAATCCTATTCTATGGATGAGATTTGAGGGTAGGATTGGAATTCAGGTAGCCGGGCAGCACTTTCAGCTGACAGTCTACTCTTGTGAACTTGTTGAGAGTTAAGACATGGCTCCAGTTTTTCCATTCTTTCCCAAGGAACAGAGCACAAGTTTCTGTCATTGCATTTAACATGCTGCTTTCCAACTGTTTATTTGACTATGTCTCCACTGGACTTTGTACTCTTTGAAAGTAAACATTTTGTTTTGAATACATTTGAAATAGTTGAACCAGAAAATTACCAGTACACAGTAGCAGTGGATGAATGCTTAAGAGTGAGAATTAATAAACTATAACCTCAATTTTGAAAGAGTAAGAAAATTTACCTATGAAGAATTATAAACAAAAAGCATCTTACCCTTTCTCCCTCTGGTGATAGCATGGCTAAAATATCATTTGTAAAAACCTTTTCTGGCTCTCCATCAATACCAGGAATTTTTCCTTCAACAGGAGTCATGAGAGCAAATTCAAGCTTTGAAATGGAGTCAAAGCATTTCCTCAAGTGTGGCTGCACAGCTTGGGGATTCCGTGTCTGGGCCAAAATCTCCAGAAGTTCATCATTTGATAAGAAGTAAAATCTGGATTAAAGAAAATACTTAAAATTTGGAAGCTGAAGCAAAGTCTTACATGAATGATGATCCTTTAGCCCTATCCCTTTCCCATTTACTAATTTCCTGAACCTATAAACGACTGTAGCTTGATTTCTGGGGAGATGGAGACACCAAATATAGTTGTTATGAAGATTAGTGCAGATGCATCCTAAATATCTAGAATTAGTGCTTGACACATAAAACATAGATATGTTTTCATAGAAATTGTAAAAATTGCTAGCTTGTTATGATAATGACTTGTTCATGTCTATTACTTGGCTTTGTCTATAAAGGTATTTATTGTTTTCCCTAGAATTTAGCCTAGTACTTCATATATACTTGCTACTTGATACTATTCAATTCTATCTCTATTCTATCCAGTTTGTGGAATATATGGATGGGGGGTTGTAGCAACCTTTTTTGGTTCTGGGAATATATATATGTGGGCCACGCTAGTGTGATCCTGCATGGGATTTTCCTAGATCTTGCCCAACAGGTATCTTTAGAGGCATGAGGAGACCCTAGGTAAAGACTGGAGAAGGGGCACACCTAGAAGTCCAGGGAAGACAGAGTGATGAGAACATAACCAGAGGAGATACTTCATGTTTGTGGTTAATGTGTCCTGTGATGGATTTCCTGGGACTGGAGGAAGTGGTAAAGAGCTGTTGGTGGGCCTCAAAATGGGAAAGAGGGAACTAGAAGGACCACCCATGGCAGGCTTCTCACACCATCTTCCTGTTCCTCCCTTCCCTGCCCCAAACCTGGAGACCACAGAGATGTCATTGGAAGTAGATAGGTTTGGTCTTTCCACATTCTCATCATACTAAAGCCATCAACCCTGTCACAAGCTTAAGCAAGGGCAGGGGAGAATTTTATTGACATAAGTTCAGAGTTTTAGTTAGTACAGATCGTTTACTGAGTTAGGGTAAGAAGAGGTATTTTTCTTTCTTTCTATTTTTGTATCTTTATCTGAGAATGACCATAAGATTCATGAAACTTCTTAGAGACATTGTCCAATGGACAAGAAGAAAGCATTCCACATGAGCAGAGCATGCAAGGGGCAATGATTACCTAGAAAAAGAGATGTTTTCAGTTGTACAATAGAATCAGGCTCTCATGGGTTGTTTTATAAGCTTACCTTGGAAAGATAACTCTTTTTGATTCCAAATATGTCTCTAGGCACTTTTGAATTTGGTCAAGTAATGCATTATTATTTTGAAAAGTCTCCAGAAGTCCTGTTTATTAAGAAAAATATATTTGCAACATTGTGTTCATTATTTGCAATATTGTGTTCACATCCACAGATAATATAATTTAAAATGGAAGTAAAATGTGATACTAATATTTTAGAAACTTTGCTTTTATTTGATAAAAGAGTGATCTAATAAATTAAAAATTAGATGACAATTTGGCTAAGAGTGTTAACTACTACATTTGGGGGAGGGAAAAAAGATTGTTAACTACTATATTCAATAATAACACTAATTTCAATATTAATGTAAGTAATTGCCATAGATGAAGTATTTAACTTAAAATAATTTTAGCTGACATCCTTCATTTTTAGGGGCTTTGGGAGTGCACAGACCAAAGTTAAATAATTGCCTTCTTTTTCTCTTTAACCTTCCAAACAAAGTCATTCTCTAAGTAGTGTACAGTCTCTGCCATTTCTTCTGTTTAATCTGCCATCTTTGTAAGCTGAAAGTGTGGCAGTGGGGTCCTTCTTTCTCAATAAACTATAATACTTTAATGAGTGACATTCATGTTTTATGTAACTTTGTAGTTCTGGCACCTATCACAGTTCATGGCTCTCACCTGTCCAAGAATCAAATCTAGTCTCCAACACTGTGGGTCTGCTGAGGAATGCATAGGAAGTCAGAACAAAGGAAAGTAATCTCTAGTCTCTGAGCAAGGGAGAGCAAGAAAGACACTTGATCTCCCTGGGCCAATGACCATGCATCAAGAAGTGTGACCAGGCCCCGGGGAGCCCATGAGGGATGCACACTTACCAACATTGATCCCCAGGAACAGTTCATGAAATGCCTTGCTCATAAGATTGAGACCGTGAGCAGGAGTTGAAAATATGGTTCGATTACAGTATCTGATGACAATACCTGAGCAAAAGACTCACTCCCCATTAAAGCGAAAAAATCCCATGACATGTTTACCTTTAATACTCTTACCCCTCGTGATTATTACTGTACTTTGCCTGGCCCTCCTCCCCTTATGATTGATGCTGTGTAAAATAATTCCATTAATAAAACAAAGCCTGGATCTCGCAAATGTCCAGCAGATTGGACACTGGCAATCTGTGTCCACGGCCCTCTCTTTCTTCCTTATCAGGTATTGCTCTCCACCTGACTGTTGCCATCACGATGCAACAATCATGGTCTCCAAGACTCTGTGATCAGTGATCCAATCCAACCCTTAAATGGATAACCTAGGTTAAAAAAAACTTGTGAGCCAAAAGATTGAGTTGCATCAGTCCTGTTTGAACAGGTGAACTAAATGATGGACTGGGAAGCCCTATCCAAACAGTTTGGTCTACCACACTGACCACAAGCTGCCATGGTAGACCGAAAGCATTAAATAGTGACTGATTATTTCACAATTTATGGAGGCAGAAGACCCAGAATACACATGAACAGCTGAAATGCACATCTGCACATGCCTAGGTATAGGTCAAACCAGAACTAGCTATGACATTGCTCTTCTCTGCCCCACCTTGTGAACCTACCTTTTAAATTTTCCTGCCTAAATCCCTTTGAGGAGCCAGGTAAAATTCTTTCTGAAACTGGTTCCCTCATGCAGGAGTTTCTAATGAAGCCTTACCTGGTTCATCTATGCTCACTGGGGAATTATTTTCCTAGAGAGCAAAGGAACCACTCTTTTGGGCTGGGCATATAATAAAACCCCATACCAAACCATATTTGCCCCTCTGGCCTCCTAAGCCCTTCTCTTGGCTTCAAGCACTCTGGCTTCTCGCTTAAAAGAGTCATACATGCTAAGCATGCTCTAACTTCTGGGTTTTTGCCTTTGCTCTCTCAGTTTCTAACAGTTCCTCCCTTAAATAACATAGATGTCACATTTTCTCTTTCCTGAAGGTTTCTGTTCGCCAGGCACTCTGGCTCGTGCTTGTAAGCTTCAGCCTATGAAGCGGCCGGGGCTAGGGATCGCGGTTCGAGTCCCGCCTGGGGCCCGTAGTGAGACCTAGTTCCAAAAAAATAGCTGGGCGTGGTGGCGCGCGCCTGTAATCCCAGCTACCTGGGAAGCTGAGGCTGGGGATGGCTTGAGTCCATGGTACCCCGGGGAATGAGAGCCTGCGGTTCCACAGGCAAAAATAGCGAGACCTGGTCTCAAAAAAAAAAAAAAAATTCTTCTGAAGGTTTCTGTTCTAAGAAAACTTTATCAAAAGAGTTTTACATTATACACACACACACACATCAGTCCCCAGATACTCTTTGCCCTTTATACTATTTAATTTTATAGCCTTATTATCACCTAAAATTATATATGCATATTAATCTCTCCACATTTCTTTTTGTGAAATTCCTAGAACCAGATGTATTTTGGAATAAGCTTTTCCAATTTCAAAAGTTATGTCATATAATAAATCTAGTAAAGACTGGGACAGTACTCTGAAATTAAACATTGATATTTTGACAGCAAAAGGTTTGCATATGCACATTAAGTAGAATAAAAACCTTTCAGAAATGTCCATAACCTCTTCAAACCTGTGGATGTATTAGTTCATATGCAAAAAGTAACTTGGTATCTATGATTAAAGATGAGATATGGAGATTATCTATCTTCAGCCATCATCCACTTTAGTCAAGGGTTCCTTTATGAGAGGGAGGAAAGAAAGTCAAAGGTGGAGAAGGAGATGTGGTAAAGAAGCAGAGATTGAAATGTGGCAAATGTGGTTGGAAGGGACCAAGAGGCAAGAAACATGGGCATTTCCAGGATTCCCAAAGTTTTTAAGTTTTCAATTCCATTATTCCATATTGTAGTGTTGTAAGATTTCTAAGAAATACATATTTTGTTCATTAGGTAAGCAACATATATTTCTAAGACATGGTCTTCATGCACAGTTGCTGGCTAATAGCTCCCAAAAGTCTTGGAATTTCCCAAGTGTTCAGAGTATTAAAGGCATCTTCTAGTTTATGAGTGAGATGACTGGGAAACACATGAGACTGACAGTTGATTGCCAGGGAAAACAAAACCTGCCTAGAAGGTGGAACTTGTAGTCCTCTTTCCCCTCCTCTGGGGCAGGAGGTGGAGGATGGACTACTAGATAATATATATAATGTAGACTCCATAAAGCTCCAGAGGTGGCAGCTTTGGAGAACTTCCTGGTTGGTGAACAAGTGAAGATTTCGGAAGATTAGCACATGTGAAAAAGGTAGGCAAGACAATGCCTTTTCCACATACTTTGCCCTATGCATCTCTTCCATCTGACTGCTAATTTTATCCTTTATTATCCACTGTAATAAATCAGTGATGTAAGTAAATAGGATTCCTGATTTTGATTCTCTAGCAAAGTTATCAAACCTGAGGAATGTGTACTGGGAAGCAGTGATAATAATCTCAGCTTGCGACTGATGTTACCATGTTTTTACAGGCTGATGTGTGACAAAGTTGCAGCAGGAATGTCAACATCTCAGGCAAGCAGGCAAGAAGAGCCAAATTTATTAAGAAGAACAGATATGAGAAAATGGTTATAACAGAGAAAAGGAGAGCAACATAATGGGACCCCCTGGCTTCCTTGCCCCTACCTGGGTAACAGCCAGGGAGTCCTGTTTCCCTCATTTTCTCTTGACTAGCCATGCTCTATAATAAGGGTAGCAAACTGGTACCTGAAGTACGAGGAGAGAGAGATGGGACTCTCTACAGTGGGTTGGTCAGAAGACCTGGTGACAGCCTGAGTTTGTGCCTGGTGTCTGAAGTAGAGTGTATCCCCAAGTGATAGAAAGAGTAAAGAGAAGCAGTTTCTTATACACCAAATTTCTTTGAATTAAGAGATAATGATGCCAATACTATTATTATTAACAACAAAAATAATAGTGTCAATTCTCATTTTTTAGCATGAGTAGCAAATATTCCTTTGCTAACTAGAACTAAGGAGTGATTGTCCCAACTGCCATTAGAAACTTATAAGTGATAAGCATTGTATATGACTTGAAAGTTTTTATTTTTGTCTGTATAAAAAAAAATTGTTGTATACCTGGTTGAGTTGCTGCTCGTAAAGCATTAGGCAGCCGGTTTACCTTCCTCATGATCTCTTTCCATGACTTATCCACTTGAAGGAACATCTTGGCTTCTGCAGGTAATTGTCTCTGAATATCTGGGGCATTAAAAATACTTTCTAGATAGAGCCAGTTTCTCTGGCAGTTTAGCCACTCTTCCTAAGAGAAAATATGGACATTGCTAAATTTTAAGGTCCAAACTGACACAGAAAATTACATTGAAAATAATTACATGGGGACTCATTGTATCTTTATCCTTTTGAGAACTCACAGGTTCTTGAAAGAAAATCTCTTTAAAGTGTCCAAGACTTACCTGAGCCTGATTCAAGCCACTTTCTGTTAAGTTAGAATGAGATTAGTGTGTGGTAACCAGAATGGTCTCAGAGAAATGATTAACATTTCCAGGAGACATTCTAGAGGGAGTCCAGATGACTACTTAAAGACATTTGAAGGATTAGGAAATAGTAAGTTAAGTTATTTTATTTTCAAATATAGAAATAGTTGTCAAAAAATTATGTTTTTGGCTTCAATTATTTCTTTATTCTCCCCCTCCTTTCAAAAGTAAATAATACACTTTCTTCAGTCAAAAAAGTAAAACCTGTTTCTGACTAAATGTGGTAAATGCAGAAGACTGGGAGGAGAAGAAAATTACAACTCCTCCTCTTAGAGATAATCACTGATAATGAAAGAAAACCAGAGATGCAGTACTAAAACTGATGTCTGTGGACCTCCCCTTTCCTTTCTGCCTCCTGTCATGGCATGTGTGGGCCCAAGATCTGTGTCTCACTTCTCACTCTAGAAATGGTGGTTATGACTAAGCTCAAATGTTACAGACATGCCTTGGTTTACACCTCAGGACTCTCTCATTTTCCATTTGTTAATTCTCTGGAGGGTCTCCACTGAGCACTGGCTTCTATTTAGGATCATCTGTGAAAAAGCTCCTCTACTGTGAGCTGTACTCCTTCTGTTTATAAAGGCTCAGCCATCTCCAGTACAGAAGACTGGAGACAGATGCCAGATTTTAAGGTATTCATTGAAGAGGATATATTCCTGAAAACTTCTCTAACATTGGAAAGCATTATCTTTTCCTATTTAGTGTCTTTATTACTTCAGATATGACTTTTTATATTAGAACATATATCCAACCTTATAAGCATAATTAAAAGCTTAAAAACTAAAAATATGAAATCTAGGAAAGAGAATGCGTGGGGCAAAGTGAAATTATTATAAGTGGGTTTGTTGGTTTATTATGGAGTAATCCAAGGGAGAATAAAATAAAAAAGATGTGTATCATAAGGGCACCAAGGAGATTTGAAGCAACAGTGACATTATCCAATAAATAGAATGTTGTGGTGAGACTCTTCAGGTAGCCTATACGATCTGGTGTTCACACCCTTGTGTGCTCCTCTGCCCTTGGATGTTGGTGCCACCTGAGACTTGCTTCTAGGTGTACAGAGTGTTGTAAAGGTAACCAGATGCATAAGGTTGCAGTAATTGTCTTGCTAGGAGACTTTCTAGATTGTTGAAACAATTATGTTGGTGAAGTCCACATGGGAAAAAAGATGTCCATGGAGTGGCTGAGGCTGACCTCTGGCTCACAGTCAGCCAGCAATCAAAGATCCTAGTCATAAGGTGCAAGGGAATTTTTTTGCCAACAAGCTGAGTGGATATTTTCTTAGTAGAATCTCTGAGAACCCTTGCCCAAATGTTGACTGAAATCTTATGGGACCCTAAGTAGGAGACCCTAAAATATGCTCAAAATCCCAACTCACAGAACTGTTATTGCTTTATGTCACTAAATTTGTGGCATTTTGTTTCATAGTAATAATAACCAATACAAGGGTGATGGTAGTAACACTGAGATATAAAATTGTATCGAGTTTAACATGTTTACATTTTCTTGCTAGTCTAAATATCATAGTGTCAAAATTATATCTTATATCTAAACTACATAATATTGTTGATTGAACAAATGATTTCTAAAATACTATTGCTCTCCAATGATCTGAATTCATGAATGAAATTATCCTTATCACCAGTAATTATCCTTACTCACCAGTGTTTGATTGAATAGGGCAAGGTGTTTTTGCCAATCATCCACTCGACTTTTCAGTGGACCAACATAACGTGATGAAGCAATGGTTGCAATGTTGATGGTGCTGTCATCAAGAAGGACCTTCAAGTGAGAAAAAAAATACATGCAACATTATATGTTTCTACTCACAGATTACAGCTACTGAATCCCAAGAGTTCATACAAAAGTCAACTATTTAAATGAGTAGTTCAGACTCACTATTTCCTACCCATCCTCTTCTCCTAACTCTCTTCTCTGTGGCTGACAGTCTACTACGATGTTCCCTCAAAGGTCACTAAGAGACTTTGACTGACAAATCTTAGTTGTTTCTGTAATTACTACTGGCACAAGTTTTCTTTCTTTTTGCTCAGCAATCTTTTTTCTCTACCTGCTTTTAGGCATATGACACCTCCTTTATGTCATTTGGCTAGACAGGTTTTTATTTTTTAAAGCAGTCAAAGCTTACAAAATTATCCATCTTTTCTATCCAGTGAAATATCATTTTTCCTCAATTAATCTGAGCAGAGGAAATCTAATTAATAACAAGTTCTCAATGAATACATTTTTCTCTCTACCTCCTTATCCAACTTCTTTCTTTACACTACAGCAATGTTCACAAAATATGTGCAATTAAAAATATGTCTGTTAGTCCAAAAGATCTTCATTGCTCTATTTATATTACAAACTTCTAAAATCAGGGGCAACCTGCCTGGCATCACTTGGCCTCACAATGACTGACCTCTCCTACACCTGAAAAATCACTTCATCTCCAATTCTGATGTAGGTATACCTTAGTAGGCCAGGGTGTTTTAAATTAGCCCATAAGACCCAGACTCCTTGATGAAACAAATGTGATTTTGTATTTTAAGTCACTAAGAACATAACACAGGTTAGATTTAGTTCTTATGTCGTTCACAGAGCTAGGTCATTTCATAATATCAAAAATTTTCAGTGATTAGCTTCTTAATGTACTATCAACCTGAAATGCTCATTTATATTGCTTTGCCTCATTTAAATGTTTTTACCAACAATAACAAAGTGGAAAAAGAACAAGAATAATCCTTAGATCTATGAATAATGTACTGGTTACCAGAGGGAAGGGGGAGGGTAGGGAGTGGAGTTAGGAGTGGAAGGAAAGATGATAGGATTGTGCACTGGCGTTTTGGTAGAGGGTGAGGGATGTGCACATACTGCAGTGTGAATTTATGGAAACTACCGATAAGTTAGCAAAACTCGGGGGGAAAACAGAAGCATGATCATCTTGTAGATTAAACAAAATTGAATGGCTTGAAATGTCCTTCATTTTCATCTATGTCAATCAAATCTCATCTATTCTTAAGATCCAGCATCTCTTAGTTGGGTTAGGAAGAATACTATGTCACTTCAGTGATAACTGAACTCTGTTTTCCTAATGCTTCAACAATTATCAACTAAAGGATTACAACTCATTTTACATATACACAGATATATATGACATTTTTATTGTTTTGCTAAGTATGTCACATAACACTCATTCATGTAAGTTTAAATTTTGCATTGCCAATTAGTTTTTCTCCTATTTAGTAACTCTCATATTTAATTACATCATCATAATTTTCCATAGGACACTTAGAACTAGGTTTGGTTGGAATCTTTACCATAAGTTTCCAATAACTAGTTACCCACCTGTATGTCATCTGTGCCTCCTAGGATAAATACATCTTTGGAATCACGGTGAGGGAGAACGACAAACTCAGTTGTTTTCCAAGAATCCTCCACCTTAGAAATAATTCAAATCTCAGTATGTCTAAGCTCATTTATGTCTAGACACTCAGTAAACACATGTGAAATAAAATAAATGAAAGATCCACCCAGTTATCCCATTCTCCTATAAATTAAAAAAAAATATATTTTTTGAGACTAGGTATCACTATTTTTGCCTGTGGAACTGCAGGCTCACGTTGCCTGGGGTACCACAGACTCAAGTAATCCCCAGCCTCAGTTTCCAAGATAGCTGGTATTGCAGGCACGTGCCAACATGCCCAGCTATATTTTTTTGGAACCAGGTCTCGCTATGTGCCCCTGGTGGAACTCGAACCGCGATTCCTAGCCCTGGCCGTGGCTTCCTAAGCTGCCACTTAAAGGCATGTGCCACCATGCCCGTCCCCACTTAAAAATTCTAAAAATCCTCTTTACAGAGTTCTTGATGATGTCAGTTTGCTTAATTTTATTCACTAATGTTAACACATGAAAATAATGTGTGATATTTAAATGTGTATTCCTTACCACTTTATGCCTTAATTAAAATAAAAAATTATGTTATACCAATGATTACAGGCATGTAAGTAAGAGTAAGGAAGTAAGTATCCAAGCAGGGAAGTTTGCTCCATGTCTTTTCAAGTATCTTACACAGTCTTTTCTGGTAAAAGATAATGTATTTTGGTAAAAGCACTTCTTTGGCATGTGGCTACTCATGTAAGCATGCACATTTCAAACCCTGTTGCTATTGGTCTACTAGCCAAGTAGAAGTAAGATATTTATAGAAGTTATAATAACAACAATAATAGTAATAAAAATTAGAAAACATCATGATGACCAGTGTTGAGAGGATGCAGTATTGAAAAATCCATTTACATAGAACCAAAAGTTGCTGATCTTCAAATGATCAAGTGCATATGAATATGAAAATCTTTACATTGCTTCAGGATGAATATGGCTTCAGATTTACCTTTTTAAGAATTGTTTCTAAGGCAGCTTCTCCAGAAGCTTGCCCAGAAATATCTTGGATTTCTTGGCCAAAGTGAAAAACATGCAGCTCAGCAAGTCTTTCCAAAGTTAATGGAACCTCAAGGTCCACTAATGTAGCATCAATTGTTTGTTCAATAACTGACCAATGTCTGGGTTTCAAAGTTGGATTCCTTAGGTCAATGATGACTGGGAGCTGGAAAACAAATGCTTCCAAAGTCACTTCACATATTATCCTAAAAACAGCCCAATACTTCTGGGTTTAATCCATGAATATAGAGAGTCAAAGAAAGAATTCCACTTATACCTTTAAAATAAAGAAACTTCTGGTCAAATTGTGAATTAACAACTTATACTGAACTCATCAGAAACTGAGATTGCAAGGCAACCAACTAACTCAAAATCTGGGGAGTAATTGGCACCCATAATTTCTCCCACAGTAAGAAGCAGGACCTGAAAGTTTGCTTCCTAGGGTCAGAGCGAAGATTCAATTAAATTTAATAAATAAACCACTAAAGGCTGAATATAAGCTAGTATGAATTTGGGAAGTCCTTCGGGGTTATAAACATAGTGATGTTCACAAGGAAGACTGCTAAGAATCCTAAGAACGTCTACCTAGGGTTTTGAAAGGAATTGTTAGCCACTATTGTAGCTCTAACCAACTCATCTCTCCTGTTTTTGTGTGTAGAGCAAAGTAATGTGCATGGAAAGGAACCACAGAAACTGTAATCTTAAGACATTAAAAATAACTCATTGGGTTTTTGTATATAACTGGAAAATTATAATGAGAAGATAAAAATAATTACTCATGGGGGAGAGACAAACATATTCCAGGTCCATTATTATAGTTGGAGGAAAGACAGGAATACCGGTGAAAGTGAGAATTTTGAGAACAGGGATGTAGTGCCTCGTGAATACAGAAGTTTAATAAGAACTGAAGCACCTCTCCTAATCTTTCACACCAGGCTAAAAAGCATTGAGTAAAAATAAGTGAAATATAGAGTGAAAAGCTGCAAGAAACAGCTTTTCTGGGCACAACAAAATGTTAGAATGAAACAGAAATTGAAAAGAATGTTGGCCAATCAACGGTAACTCTAAATCCAAGATAAGTATTAGAACAATTTAAGGGATGTGGTATATGGAGGGTAATCACAGTAACATCAAATCTCAAATTCAGCCTAATCCCCAACTAGGAAATAGCATAACATACCATATAAAAAGATAAATCACTCATATCTGAAGGGGGGAATTTGCTTCTCATTGTGCCTAAAGCATTGCTTACTTTTCCTGTCTATGGCTTCTTTTTAAAAGTATTCTTGAAAAATCTAGAACTGCTTGGAAGGATAAAATCATTTCCCTTTTCAATTTCAAAAACTGGTTTGGCAGTTATGTTTTAGAGAGCTAGTTCTGCACACCAACTAGGGTCCTGAACCTTCTTTGTATCGTGGGGTATCTGCAAGATGGCGCATTTATGTGGTGCAATAATGTAAATGGACAAGTCTCTCTGGTTTTGTCTGTCTATGACCTGAGTGGGTCAGTAGCATCCTTACAGTTCATTCCTATACTCCTTTTCCTATTACTTGGAAAACTCTTACACTGAGTATTTCTTCTAACCAAGATATTCACTTACATGATTTGGCCAGTTGAAAAAGGGATGCAATCTGTGCCTCTGCAAAAACTGAATGTGTCTATGTATCTTTCTCGACAAAGAAGAGAATTCCCAACTTGTTCTCATTAACATGAAGTGGTACCTGACTGGCCTGGAAATTCTGACTGAATTTACCTTTTCTTTCATGCTTTCCACCTTACTTTTTAGCTGGGGCACTACACTGTTGGGCGGCAAGCCTTTTTCCAGTTGAGTCACAAATTTGGAATATTTAGAAACTTGACTGTTTAGGAATTCTGGATCCAGGCAGTCAAACTTAGACTGTGAAAATTAGAAGATTAAAAAAAAAAAATAGAAGTTAAGATACATGATAATAGGAAAGCTTTATTAAAAACTTTTTTAAACTTTACTCAGTTTCTCAGTAGCAAAATTGTTTATCCAAGTCAATTCAACATTAGAAGTGGTTTTACTTATTAAAATTGATGCTAGTATAACAAGTATCACTTGTTAATTTCTTTCGTAGTTTATTTTCCATGCCATCAAATGCAGTACTGCAGTCCTTATCATTTATCCTGGAGGTCAAATCCTTGTAACAAGGAAATTTGCTAAGTTTTATTTTTGCTAATGAGAAATTTCTTATCTAGTCATCTCCTATTATTTGATAGTCTCTCCTATTATTTGATTATATCCATACTATAAATTGTTTTATTAAAATCTATTCATATAAATTATTAAAGATGTACCCAATATATATAGATGTACCCATATATCTGTAAATATCTTTCTCAATTATATAAAAATATAAGTGTACACATATATTGAATTTTCAGGTAGTCAAATGGACTGAATACAATAAAATATTTATAAGCATTAATTTTTCCTTGCTTCCCCCTAGATTCATTAGAATTTTAAAAATATACTACAAAACAATCTAAGAATTGATTATTTTTTACCTTTAACCATTCTTCCTGGAGATCATCCCATTCATGTAAAGAATCCCAGAGCAATTGTTTGAGCTTCAGTTCAGCACTAACTTCTTCCAAAGCATCAAACTTGGACACTTCCACCTTTAAAAATGTAAAAATGCACTCATTACTTAGTTTTCAGATACAAAGTCCTTATGTTATCCTCATAGTAGTAACTCTAGATTCAGTGACAACTTAGTAGAATGTAGGTGGGCCATAAATGGGATAGAAACAGAAGAGATAGAAACAGATTAAAAAGAACAAACAAATATCAAAATTCCATGTAATACAAAGTTCCATTTGGGTGGCAAAGTATTACTCTTTACATTTTCTTAGAATGCATATAATTCCCATAGATATAAATATTACAAGCACACAATAGATATTCTTCCTCAAGTTGTTATAAATGTTTACACATGTGAATTTTTAAAGAAACAGATGGGTCTTCAGGCACTAATTTCCTTTAAGGCGTATATATGTAGATGATAGAAAAGAAAGAGGATATTTCTATAGTATCTGGCAAAGAGAGGATGTGGATTTAACATGGAGATGACAACCTTTTGTTTTTTTACCCTTTTTAACACAAATAGGGTGCACACGAACCCTTTAGAGAGAGGTTATAGGAAAACCTGAAGAAACTATTTTCATGAGATGTGCTTTGAGACTGTCTTGGTTCAGAGGTAGAAAAACCGCCACAGGTTTGTTTGATAGCACAAAAAAATTGTGAGCCATACGGTAAGTTGTGGCTTTGAATGTCCTATCCAATAGTAGAATATGAATTCTTTTCAAGAACACCTGGATTACCTAGGATAGATCAACAATAGATAGAAAAACCACAAACCAAATTACAGCAAATTTAAGAAGCCTGATTCATACCAAGTTATCTTTTCTGACTACAATATGAAACTGAAGTCAATAAGAGGAAAGCTGGAAAATTTATAAGCATGTAGAAACTCAGCAACATGCCCCCTGAAATAAACGAAAATTTAAAAAAATATTGTAACAAATGAAAATAGAAAATAGCACATAAAAACCTATGAGAAGTTGCAAAAGCAGCATTAAGAGAACAGTTTATTGAGGCAAATACATATCTTAGAAGATAGATCTCAAAAGAAGAAATTTACATATTAAGGAATTATAAAAAGAAAATATTAAATCTGAAGTTAGTGAAGGAAGTACATAAAAAAAGATAAGAGGAGAACTAAATAAAATAAGGACTTGATATCAGAACTCTCCCTAAAAACAAGAGCCCAGGACCAGACTGTTTCACAAATGAATTGTACTAAACAATCAAAGAAGAAATAATATCTATACTATTAAAACTCTTCCAAAAAATTGAGAAAGAAGGGGAAAACTACCAAATAAATTCTATGAAGCAAACTTTACACTAATACCAAAATCAAACAAAGATAGCACAAAGAAAGAAAACTATAGACCATTCTCCCTAATGAACACATATGCAAAAATTCTAAACAAAATCCTGGTAAAATGAATCCAACAGTGCATACAAAAGATTATTCACCATTACCAAGTGGGATTCATCCCAAGGACATAGGGGATGGTTCAGCATTTGAAAATCAATTAACATAATCCATCACATCAACAAAGAGAAAAACAAAAACCATATGATCATATCAATAGATGCAGAAAAAGAATTCAGTAAAATTCAGCACCCATTCATGGTAAAAACCCTCAAGAAAAAAGGGAATAAAAGGAACATATCTTAACATAATAAAAGTCATTTATGATAAACCCACAGCAAATACCCTTAAGGTCAGGCATGGTGGCACATGCCTGTAAGCGACAGCCTAGGAAGTCATGGCTGGGGCCAGAGATCACGGTTCAAGTCCTGCTGGGGGCATATAGCAAGCCCTAGTTCAAAAAAAATATAGCTGGGTGTGGTGGTGCGTGCCTGTAATCCCAGCTACCTGGGAAGTTTTAGCTCCACAGACAAAATAGCGAGACCTAGTCTCAAAGAAATGAAAAAAAATCATCCTTAATGGGGAAAAACTGAAATCATTTCAATTGAGATCTGGAACCAGACAAAGATGCCCACTCTCACCACTGCTTTTCAACATAGTACTGGAAGTTCTAGTGAGGGCAATAAGGCAAGAGAAAGACATAAAAGGAATACATATAGGGAAAGAAGAAATGAAACTATCACTTAACAGATGACAGGATACTCTGTAGAAAACTCCAAAAATTCCACAGAAAAGCTAAATTGAAATAATAAACCAGTTCAGTAAGGTAACTGGATACAAAACCAACACACAGAAATCAGAGGCCTTCTTATATGTAAAAGAAGAAGAAATTTTAAAAAAACCACTCCATTTACCACTACACCATTGAAAATTAAATACCTGGAAATAAACCTATCAAAAGCAGTGAGGAATCTATACAAAGAAAACCACAAAACATTCTTAAAAGAAATAGAAGAAGACTTAAAAAATGGAAAGACATTCCTGCTCATGAATTGGAAGAATTAACATTATCAAAATGGCTATTCTGCCAAAAGCAATCTACAGATTCAAAATCCCAATGACATTTTTTAAAGAGCTAGAACAAAAATTACTGAAATTTATATAGAATAAAAAAAGACCTTGACTACTGAAATTCCTCCTGACCAAAAAAAGAAAATGGAGGTATTACAAGCCCAGATTTCAAATTATATTACAAAGCCATAATAATTAAAACAGCATGGTACTGTTAAAACAGACAATAAGACCAATGGAACATAATTGAGTGCCTAGAAATAAAACCACACATGCCAACTAATCTTTGACAAGGGAACAAAAAACAGACATTGGAATAAGGATAGCCTCTTCAATGAAAGGTGCTGGGAAAACTGGACCATGGACATGGAAAAAAAAATAAACCAAGACAACTCCCTCACACCTTGTACAAAAATCATCTCAAAATGGATAAAAGATTTGGATCTAAGGCCTCAAACCATAAAATACATAGAGGAAAACTTGAACAAAACCATGCATGAATTCAGGAATCCATTTCAGGACACATCTGCAGCTGGCAAAAAATATGAAGGAAAGCATAAACAGCTGGGACTATATCAAACCATTAAGTTTCTATACAGCAAAAAAGACAATAAACAAAACAAAAAGAAACCCAACAAATCGGGAGAAAAATTTTGCCTTCCACACAAGTGGTAAAGGTCTGATAACAAAGATACCCAAGGAACTCACACAACTTAACAAAAACAAAGCAAAAAGCCCAGTTTAAAAAAAGGGGAGAACTAAAAAGACATTTCTCCAAAGATGAAATACAAATGGTCAATAGGCACATGGAAAAATGCTCCACATCACTAATAATCAGGGAGATGCAAATCAAAACTACACTGAGTTACCATCTTACACGAGTAAGAGTGGTTCAAATTAAATAACAACAATAACAACAACAACAACAACAACAAACAGAAAAATGGGCAACAAGAAGTGTTGGTGCGGATGTGGAGAAAAAGGAACACTCATACACTGCTGGTGGGAATGCAAACTGGTCCAGCAGCTATGGAAGACTGTGTGGAGAACCCTCAAAACACTAAAATATCATTCGACTCAGCAATCCCACTACTGAGAATCTACTGAAAGAACACAAAAACACTCATTCATAAGAACACCTGTACTCAAATGTTTATTGCAGTGCTATTTACAATAGCCAGGGAAAAAACCCAAATACCCTCAAACTGGTGAATGGCTGAAAAAGATGTATATTTACACAAAAGAATATTATGTGTCAATCAAAGAAGACAAACTTAAGTCATTTGCAGCAACATGGATGGAGCTGGAAGGAATCATGTTAGCAGAAAAAAGCCAGAAAAAAAAAAAAAAAAGAAATGGGCTGATCTCACTTATATGAGGGATATAGGTAAAACAAACAAATGGTCAAGAAAAATTAAAAACTGCCAACAGAACTGAAGCATAGGGCAAGAGACTGGGAGGAAGATAAAAATGGGGGAGGGGAGGGCACAAAAGATTAGATGGTTCACAGGTGACAAGGTGATGGCAGATCTTCAGGATAGACAATGATGTAGTTCATATATATATATATATATATATATATATATATATATATATATATATATATAGATGCATCAATTAAAAAATAAATATAAAAATTATTCTAAAGGTTTTTGTTTGGGAGAGAAAATAGATTTTATGTCTACATAAAATCCTCCATACTGGTAATGGGTAGCTGAAAAACTAGGGCCAAAAATGCCTCCTGGTTCAGAGGAAAAGATTGCTAGGGTAGTTTATCAATATTTATTGAGGACATATGTTGTCATTTGCAGCAACATGGATGGAACTAGAAGGACTCATATAAGCAGAAATAAACCAAAAAGAAAAAGAGAAATAGAGGATGGTCTCACTTATATGATGGATATAGGGAAAAACAAATGAATAAGAAAAATTAGAAACAACCAACGGAGCTGAATGATGGAGTGAGAAAGAGGAGGGGGAAGAAGGTGCAGGAAGTGGAGGGAACAAAAGAGTAGGATGGTTAACAGGTGTTAGGGAAATGGGAAAACCCTGGCGTACACAATAATATAATATATATATACAAAATTAAAAAAGTTAGATTAAAAAAATCAGCCATTACAGAGATAGTTGACATTCTCTGTGGAAATCTCTTTTATCCTATTTCCCATATACATTCCCAGAAATAATAGTCAGTACACTGGATTTGATGTTTATCATTCCAGTGGCATTTGAAACATTTAACTCACACATATGAGTAAATAATATATTATTTTGCATAGTTTATAATTTTGTAATTATTGTATTGTAATATGTATACCTATCTGTAACTTGTTTTTCCCAC
The DNA here is from genome assembly GCA_004024945.1 of Uropsilus gracilis. Taxonomy (NCBI): domain Eukaryota; kingdom Metazoa; phylum Chordata; class Mammalia; order Eulipotyphla; family Talpidae; genus Uropsilus; species Uropsilus gracilis. The sequence goes on along the minus strand of PVHY01000507.1, from coordinate 131,699 downwards.
AAGAAATAAATACATATTGAGGATATGTTGTGGGAAGTAAATTTCTGATTCAGAGAAAAAAATAAATAAGTAAAATAAAGACTTGAAAAATAATAGGGCAGGTCAGTGTTGCCACACGATGACTTTTTGAAATGATAAGTAAAATTAGGTATACTAAGAAGAGAGAAAGCAAGTAAATAAAAGCAAAAATGAACAGGAGATATTATAGCTGGTATCACAAAAAATATTTAACAGCAGACTACCATGACCAATTGAATGCCATCAAACTAAAAAACTTAGGAAATGAGTAGATTCCTAAGACTGACTCCAAAAGAAAGAGAAAATCTGGACAGATCGAAATCAATAATAAGATTCAATCAGTAATAAAAATTCTACCATAGAAAAGTCTAGGACCAGATGTTTTCACTTGTGAATTCTATCAAACATTTAAGGAAGAATTTACCAGATGTTTTCACTTGTGAATTCTATCAAACATTTAAGGAAGAATTAACTCCATTTTTTCCTCAAACTTTGCTGAAGTTGAAGAGGCAGGAACACTTCTAAACTCATTTTATAACACTAATATTACACTGACATCAGGGTTGCTTGGTCCTTATTTAAAATTAGTAATGATCTCACAGGCCAGACAGGCTTTGCTCCTACTCCTCAAATGACTGAGTGTTGCAGAACGAAAACTTGAATCTAAGATGATCATAAAGGGGAAATTGGTCAAGTAAAGATGTGGAGTGTGAGAGGGGAACAATTCTCTTTGTGGCTTTGACTCAAGCAATGCTGTTTTTTTTTCTAAGCAAATTACCCATCTGATAGTACTCGTATTTAATCAAACAATATTTTCTCCCATACCTTCCTTCCTACTACATACTTCCCTAATTTGCAGATCAGTTAATAAAACATGGAAACAACTTTAAAACCTACTTTCTAATGCATAAGTCTCCCACCTCAAATATACTGGTCACATTATACAGTGCCACTCAAGACATAAAGATGTGTTTCCCGATGAGGTCAAGTCACCCCAAGAATTATTGGGAGTCTGACTGTGGTGGACTTCTAGATTTGGCTTCAGGAATCTTTTCTTTTTTTGGTCTCTCTGAAAGTTGTTCCAGTTCCTTATGTCTTCCATTCATTTCTCTCCTTTTCTTTTTTTTTTTTTTTGGAGGCATATCTTTCAGCCTCTTAAGCACACCCTTTTGAACTTATCTGTAGCCTAGCTTAGTCAAACTTTTTTCTTTCATCAGGATCCCAGATCAAAGCAGGGAAAATCAGACACTATAGATGGAATCATGACACATAGATGAATGTGAAAACAGCCTGAATATCATTTATAAAGAACAGATACTTAAACCATATTTAAAAATTCACAATAATTTGAATACAGTCTTTGATCTGAGAGTTTATTTATAATTCCCAATTATTTTTTAATAAGAAAGATACTACGTCTCTCATGTGCACCAATCTTTAAACATTTCAAAAGCAAGTTTGTATTTCAGACTGTTCCAGCTAGTGACTAGTAGCAAATAGGTGTTCAAATATTGAATGTTTATAGACACATTGTTAAAAGTTCTGGTGTATCAATGCTTCATGTATTTACTTTTTATAAATAGATGCAAAGATCTGTAATTACCTTAAAATTCTTCTGATAGGATTTATATTGAAATGCACGTTTTTGAAGATCATCTAGAACTACCTGCAGGTCATTCAATATAATGTTTATTTTCTCTGGGTCAGCATTAATATCCAAAATCTGTGGATCCTGTAAAATTAAGATAGTTTTTGATTAGCCAGTCCTACTTTTTGATGTATACCATTAAACCAAGTGAATTAAAAAAATAATTTCAAAGATACATATTTAAATTTTTTTCACTGATATTTAGAAAAAATGTAAAAATGATTACCTCTCCTGAATTTTAGATAATATATATATACATTGTAAAAACTACAAAGAAGTACCATGGGGATAATATTGTTTTAAAATACTATCTAATTTATTGTCCCTCATCCACTCTCATTTCCCTCACTTCAACTGATGTGACTTCAGGTAAGTTGAGACAAATACAACGGTGAAGAAAAGAAAAGGATAAAAGATAAATTATCATTTCACAATAAAGGAAATAGAAAGTCTTTGATTTCTGCGAGGGAGGAAAAGAGAAAATAAAGAATAAAAGATCAGATGTAAGTTTTCTGACTGACCTGTTGTGGTTGAAACCCCAAATGAAAAGGAACATGAAAGTTCAGGAGTGGAGAATAAATACCTAAATTGGTTTGGAAGAATTGGATATGATGGGAGAAATCTGAAAACTACTGTGGCCACAACTTGGGGAGGTCAATCTATTTGAACACTGGATGTTCAAAATGGTAACACGCTCTATCTATAGATAGATAGTTTAAATCTATCTATTTAAATAGATATCTAAATAGATATCTATTTCCCCAAATCATGTGATGATCACCCAACATGAGACGAGTTAACTTGTTATCGAGGAAGGTACCTCTATGTTTATTATCAATGGCAAAGTAGCAGAAGGGGTGCTTGTATCTTTTATATAGTAAAATATGTGCAAGTTGACCAAATAATTTTCATTATCATTTATCAAATTACACTGTCTCCCTCTTAAAGGGGAATATTCTGATAATGGCTAAAACAAACTTTAAAACTACAACAGTGGTTATGAAATATGCTAACAAGTTGTAAAAAATGTTTACTTTGAAATTATAAATATAATCCAAAAGAATGAAAAATCAGTATTACTTATACGCTTTGCTTGCAATTGCCTGGAATTTATTTAGAATTTTAAAAGGATTAGAAATCCTTCCAGTTTTAAATAGCATCTCAAAAATATCGTTAACTGGTTAGAATGAAATCTTATACAAGTCAGATTAAATTGAAATGTGAGCTCTAAATAATTAAATGTAGTAGCTAAACTTTGTAAGTTTTTATAAACCCCACTTTAGCTTACCTGTGCTTGCAGTTTTATCTCATTCACTTCATTGTTCAGCTCTTCAAGATCTCTACCCAAATGCAGACAAAATTGCTTAATCCTTCCTTCTCTATCACCCACAGACTTATCGATGGCATTCCGAACAGCCACAATAGAGGGCTTCATTGTTGCAAAAACAGCAAAGTCTTCAGGAGGTGTGGGAACCTGATATTGTTCAATGAGTTTGTACATCTGAACCACGGTATTCCCTTCATCTTCAAGGCTTTCGATCTAAAGAGAAACATTGGTTGCTTATTAAATATATCAGTGTTAAATATATCAAAGTTCTAGTCGCCCTTTAAATTTTGCCTAATAGGAGATACCCTCTGTGTAGTGGGAACTTCACACTGTGAAGAGTCAACACTTCAGAAATGTTTATGTCACAGGCAGAGGAGCTTCAGCTGTTGGATGATGAACACGCTACAATGTAGGTAATCAAGCCCAGGAATGAGATGTTCAGGGCTGAACTGAATGAATGCTCTCATATGTTTATTTTCCTGTTTTCTCTTTTGTCCCCTAGTAGCATTAAATGTCAGAGACAACATGTGTCAAGAGGACGCTCAATACTCACAGCTGAGTTTTTAGGCATGTGTGCCCAACAGTGATTATCCTACAGCAGCACTTGAGGCATAAACAGACCATGTTTCTGGCTGCATGTACCCATTATCCTTTAGTAAATACTTTTACTACTGCTCACTGAGTACTAAACATCCATCTACCTTCAGGGAATGGCATTTTCCCTACTTTTCTGGCAAGAAACTCCAGTTGGAAATCCTCCCCCAGACACAAACTCTACTATATAATTATAGAAGTAGCAGCCATAGTCATAAAGTTGATTCAAACTTCTGGCCAACCTGAGCTATGCAGCATGAAATCAGGACCTTAAAACCCATTTCTGTACAACCTCTTATTTGAGCATGGGAAGACATGAGATTTAGTTGTTGCTAGAGAGCATTTGTTTTCATGTGGAAACAGCAAAGAAGTCCTTACCTTGAGAAGATAACTACAGTGAGATGCTTAGAGAAACACTCCTCAAATTTCTTAGTTTGTACCACAGTCTCATTGGACATTTACTAAAACATAGATTGTAACGCCCCAGCTTTCTGATTCAGAAGGTTTAGGTGAGGCCCAAGAATCAGTATTTCTAACAAGTTGCCCCTCATTCTGATGAGCTAGTTTGGGCAAGAGGTAAAAAGAAAGCCAGTTTACCTGTGCTCCTCGGGTCCCTGGTCCCTGTGCTTTATAAAAGTTAGGTTCTCTCCAGACCTTTGAGTACCAGAAATAATTTCTGAAAACTAAGGCTAAATCTTCTCATTTTTCTAAGTTTGTGAGTTTTTGCTGCTTTCAACCAGAAGGGCCTAACACCTTAAACAAACTATAAGTAGAACTGAGTGACTACATAAAATTGTTCACCTTTATGTATGTTTTGTACAATAGTAAATGTCCAAGATCTGGAAGGTCTGGAATAATGAAATACATAAAAAAACGAACTCACCCTTTCCTGAATTTCATCAAGAAATACTAAGCTGTTAACATATTCTATGGTGGTAGTTGGAACAAACTCAAGTTTGTACTCTGCATCTTGTGCCTCGCAGATAATGGCATCCACTTTTTTCTTGCTTTGACAAGGAAGCATACTATTTAGCACCTAGCAAAGAAAAGGAAAAGACCAATCATAAATATTTGAATATTTCCATTTTATTATAGATCTTAGATAAATTCCAAGAGAATATCTGTTATGTCAGTGGGTACTGAAAGTAGTAGTATACTGAAGGGCGCCTTTTTTTTTTTTTACATTAAGAGACTACTTGTCAGACTTATAAATAGGAAGACCAGGTTTTGAAGGTTACTTTCAGAGCAAAGTAGATTGAGGAACTTTTTAAGAAGTTTGCCTAAATACTTAGATTTCTTGCAAACACTCCTGTGATTTGTCATATGTAGTGTACACTGTGGTAGCATCAATTTTTCTTTTTTCATGTTGGGTGGTAGTCATGTGGTTTGTGGAAAATTAATCTGTTCTTCAGTAACAAAGATGGAGTTTGACCTTTGGCCAACATAATTGGATTGGGATGCACCTAGAACTTTAGTTGAAGTATGCTCAGAATATCACTTTTTTTTTTCTATACATGGCCAAGGAAATAGTTTATGGGATCTATTAGTCACCATTTCACAAATGTGAGAAAAGGCTAGATTTGGATGCAGCTGGCACATCAGGAGCCTCACTAGGCAGAATAAGAAAAGCTGGTCCTTGGTAACACCAACAATCAAACCTCCTTGATGGCCATCCAAGCTCTGGAATTTTTGAATATGTAGCCTATAAATTTTCTGATTGCTTAAGCCTTTTAAATTCAGTTTTCTGAGACAGAGAAAAACTGACAGCCTTTCTCTTTTGATAGAGCAAATGCCGGAATGAAACTTTGATTACTAGGTATCCACCTCCACGAGGGCTATCTCAAATAAACACATTGCCAGTTACACCCCTAAATAAAGACACAGACTGACTCCCTTCAATGAGAGTCCTTTGTTTTAGAAAACCTAGTTGATTTCAATAACTGACCATTTGGGCAGTTTGTTCTTTTACTTTCTAGTGTTTTAAATTCCCCACTCCTATGTTCACTAATAAAGAGTAAGCATTCTAAGCTACAGGCCCTCCCATTCTTGATCCCAATAAAAACAGAATCCCACGTTCACAGGTTCTCTCTGTCTCTCTATCTATGAATCCAGTATGTGGCTATAGGTGTAATGTGTAACTTCCAGGTCCTGTACTAAACTTTCACTTTTTTCCAGTTTCCTGAAGGCAACTGCTGACAGGCATTTTGTAATCACCATAGTAACCATAGGGTTGCCTTATTGAGTTGTGAATGGAGATGTCAGTGGGAAGGTCATTGTGTGAGCTTCCAGTCATTTCTACCTGATAGTAATGTTATTATTAGATTGAAACCAGCACAAATCAATGGACATAAAGCATCGGTTGCAAGTACCTAATCCTACCCATGTAGTGACAAAGCAAATATAGGTAATACACACACAAGTTGTCATTGTTGTGTTGTAAAAGAATTGTATGTACAAAACAGGGTGAATTGACTTTGTGTGCTATTGTTTCCAATTCCTGCTCCATACCACTGAAGTAGGTGAAGTCATTTGAGCCAGCTATACTCTGGCTCCAAAGCAAGATCTGGAAGTTACTGCAGAACCATGCAGATCTCTCTAGCTCTATAGCTCACCAAAATATAACCAGAATTTTAGAGATAGTTTGAGACCAGGAATGGCCTATGCACTTGACCTTAGGTCTTAAAATCTACCAATATTTCCACTAGGGTACTGAGCTGTTACAATAGCATCACTTCTGTAGGAAGTCTTGAAATACTCCAACAAAGAAAAAAGGCTTATCCGAGTCCTCCAGTTTCCTCCTCTGAAAGTTGACTGTATTTAGTACAGAAAGAAGAATATAGGATTGTCTCTAGAATTTAGTGATATCAAGTAAATTTATGTTAATTTCAAGTGTTTGCAACATTGGAATAGAAAGTTTAATTTTAGTAGGAAAATAATTAATAATATAGAAAACAATTAAAATTTATCTTAGATCACTGTTACCTCCAAGCATCGCAAAGGTGATGGAATTAGTTTTTCTTTTAACTGCTTAGTGTCAATGAGCAGCAATCCTACATTTCTGGTGGGTCTTAGAGCTACAGCATCCTTGTGCTGTCTGTGGTATTTTTCCAGTTGGTCACTAAAAAACTTAACATCTGCATAAAATAATTCATAGAAAGCACATCATACATTATATTAGATTTTATTTTATTTTTTTTTGGAAAAGTAATTATATTTTCCTAGACCTTAAATTTAAGGCCTAGCTACAATTTCCATGTTTTATTTTTATTTATTTATTTATTTATTTATTTTATATATAAATTTCACAACTTTGTAATCTCAAGGGTTTGCCCCCCCATTATATTAGATTTTAAAGAATGATTTCAAAATACATGAAAATCACTGCATTAAAATTTCACATGTCTATTATGATGTCATTATCAATATATAGAATTACTGGTAGAACTTTTAAATGTTAATCCAGAATGCTGTATATTTTATTTCTGTAATAAAGAAATTGCTATTTTGTAACATAAATATGTCTTCTGCTTCCTACTTAGAGATGGCACATGAAAACAGTTGGTGTACCTGTGCAGAGAATTGAGGGACTGGCCTTTCTCCACTAGCAAAGGCAACAATAAGAGCATTAAGTTTGTTCCAGCCCTATATTAGGGCCCCTGTGTCTCTATTTGGAAGAAGGCTAAAGGAACTAGACATAAAGAACATCTGATTCTAGTTCTAGAGGATGGACTAATTCCCCTCCCTTTGGGGAGGTCCCAAGAGGAAAAGCAGCATAAAAAATAAAACATGATGGGAGAATGGCAAGCTGGTGACACAATGAAGATGCTGGGTTCACCTCCTCCATATATTCACAGCTAGAGTGCAGTTCGAAGCCAATAACTTCAAAAGGAAAAACAGACAATGACAGCATAATAATGCAAAGCCCAGGGAGCAGTGGAACTAGTCAAATGGGTAGCCTGGGTAAGGAAGGTGAGCCCTCGTGGCCTGGTGGGCCCTGCATGCGGCAGAATGGAACTGGCAAGTGACAGTATGTCACAGCAGACACAAGTGAGCCCTGATATGGGATCTGGAAACAGTCCTGCCTGGGTAGATGCCTGCAGACTCCAGGGAATTCTGGAGCAGGACCTGGACATAGCCCAGACCCTCTAGGCCCTGGCAAGCAGTGGAGCAGGCCTTGCCAACGGGAGCAGAAGGCACGCACCCACTCAGAGTCAACAGCAGCACCTGGTCTCCACTGGCTGTAGTTGTTGGAGCAGTGAGCCAGAGGGACAATGTCTGGAGAGGTAATCTGACAGACAAGAATGGGATTGATTATCTCTTGGTCAGGAGAGACAAGCGCAGGCTTCAACAGATTGAAACTGAGGAGATTCACGCTACATTGCATTGGAGATGGCTGGAGTGTGAAACCTGGGCTTTGTGGTCTGGAGTAGGGGACACAGGTTGCAGGATAATGAGCTCAGTCAATGAATCTGAGTGACAGAGTGGAGGTTGTGTTGAGACACACTCTCTTGAAAAAGGGGAAACCTTGTGGAGGAGCTGAGGTACTGCAAACTGACTGGGTTCCTGCTAAGATTCATAGCAGAACCGGCATTCTGATCGACAAGGACTGGCACATATCTTGTGAGGTGCCTGTGTATATACATGTTATGCATAGATGGAAAACAGTTCATAATTACATAGAGGATCTAGTCTGAGATAGACTGGATTTCAGTGTCATAGTTGATTTGAATTTGGGCTTAATCTAAGTTTCTCTCATACCATACCTCAAAAGAAAGTATTCTTTTAATTTTTATTTTTAAAAATTGATTGCATATATATATGTATGTATATATACATATATACATATATACATACATATATACATATACATATATATGTATATATACATACATATATATGCAATCAATTTTTAAAAATAAAAATTAAAAAAATGCTTTGTATATATATATATATATATAAATATATATATATATATATATATATTTACATCATTGCCTACCCGGAGGTTCTCCCACCACCTTATCACCCATGAGCCATCATCTTATACTCTTGTACCCATTCCTCCCCCAAATATTACCCCCTCCCCTCTCTTATTCTATGCTTTTGTTCTAACAGTTTTAAATTTTCCTTATCCTTCTGTTTGTTTTCCCTATACTCTGTATATAGATGAGCTCATTCAATATTTCTCTTTATCTTTCTGACTTATTTCTGCTAACATGATTCCTTCTAGGTCCATTCACATTATCACAAATGCATCAAATTTGTCTTTTTTGATTTATGAATAATATTCCATTGTGTACATATACCACAACTTTCTGATCCATTCATCTGTTTTGGGGCATCTGGATTGTTTCCATATCCTGGCTACTGCATATAATGCTGCAATAAACACCCGAGTACAGGTGTCCTTTTGAATTAGTGTTTTTGTAACCTTTGAGTAGATTCCCAGCAAGTGGGATTGCTGGATCGTGTGGTAGTTCCATTTTCAGTAGTTTGAGGGTCCTCCACACAGCTAATGGAAAGTATACTAAGGACATTAACAACAAAACTTTGAAATACAACATAGCTAAATTTAACCATTTTTTCCCCCAACATCTCTCTGTTACCCCTACTCCTCACAGTCTGGTAAAAGACTGTGTGAATTTGCATCTCTTAGGTGATGCATTTGCATTTTGAAAAATGTTCTACCTCTCTCAAAGGACACAAAACACTAGTTAGAAAGGAAATCTGCACTCCCATATTTATTGGAGCACTATTTACAATAGCCAAGATATGGAAACAACTCAAATGCCCCCAAATAGATGAATGGATCAAAAATGATATATTTATACAATGGAATATTACTCAATGATAAAAAAGGACAAACTCATGCTATTTGTAGATGGAGTTAAAGGGATTACACTAACTGAAATTAGTCAGTAGGAAAAAGGTCTCATTTATATGTGGACTATAAAGAAACCAAACAAAAGATTAAGAAAAAGTCAAAAATAGCAAGCTGACAATACAACTGAGGCATACAACAAAGGAGTTGGAATAAAATAGGGGAGGGATGATCACAAGGGAATATGGTGATTGTTCACAGGTGATAGGGTGGCAGGAGATCTATGAGGGCTAAAGTGATATAAGAAAAAAAAAAGGAAAAAAACGAGAAAATTTCCTGCCTCCATTCTCTCCTTTCTTCAATCTGTCTGAAACAAGTAGAAGCATGATTATCCTCGAATACACTATTATCATACTATTGGTCAAAAACAGTACATTATAATACAGATCCAGTACTAAACTACTTGGTTTGTCTTTCATAATTCGATATCTTCAGGGCCTTTAACATTTTAGCTAATTTTACTTCCAGTTTTTCCATTTGGTTCAGATTGATTTCCTTACTGTATGCTGTTCTCCTTATTCAACCTTTCTCCACTTTCCTGGAGGGTACTGATTCATGCTTTTACCTGTGCCACTACTGCTTCTGAATACAAGGGAGAGTTTGACATGTACAAAGAACATACCAGCAGAGTGTTCAAGACCTAGGTGCAAGTTTGCAGCCCTGTGTTAGTAAGTCACTTACTCTTTCTAGCTTCATTTTCTTCACAATACCAAGAAAAGTACCATGGACCAAGAGAGGCCAACCACTCCATTCATTGTGAAGGTTTTCATGTTAAGTATTTTGGAGAACAAGGATAAGGGTATTAGATGATCTGAGATGGTCTTTGGGAAGGAAACCTATACAATACTGTTGGACCTAGCATTTTCCAAATTTATTTGAACAATTTTTTCTCATAGCATCATGTAACTATTAGGAAGAGTAGTCAGAGGAATGCCAATTTGGGAGGTACCGATTTGGTCCAGCAGTCAATTTTATACAAAAAGTAATTGAGATCAATAGAGGTTAAATGGCTTGGCATGGTCACACAACCAAAGAGAAGCAAAAAATCAAGCTGACAGAGGAGAAAGAGCTAGAGAAGAGGCATTACGAAAATGGTTACATAATTTTCAAGTTAGAGAAAACAGTTTTTAGACTATATACTAACTGTGTAATATTGAAGTTACCTTATCTCCACACCTTCATTTCCTTATTTGAAACACAAGAATACTAATACTTTTGTGTTTAAGACAATAAAACAATAAATTTGATTTATGAAGCTAAAAATAAGATTTCTACTTCATATTTTTAAATAATGGATCACATGTACTTAGTGTTTATGATCATATGGCAACTTCCTTGCATAGATTTCATGTGGGTATTGTACATTATTTTCTTTTGTTGAAGATAATAGTGTTATAGAATCATTTCCTTTTGGGTCTAACTTCATGACTTGTTGATTCACATCAAGAACCAGGTTGTAGTACAGCCCCAGATCTAGAGAGTAACTTGAATTCCTGAGATAGACAAATGCTACGTAAAATTATTTAAAGACTTATAGAGGTAAATATTCCTTTCAACTCTTTTTCCATATATGGACTACAGCACTTTGGCATGAATACAGCTTCATACTCAAAGATAAATCATTAGGGAGAAACTATTTTCTACAATACACTGAAATAAAAACAGCAATATTAGTAAAGCTAAAGAAAAAAAAGTAATCCTATGGAAGGTAACATAGAAATAAACATATTCTTGCTTTTGATCAGGCCAACTCTTTTGAGCTACCATCATACACTACACCAAAGAGAAACCCAGAAAAATATATATCTCGTTATCTTTATCAGAAATGATTAGTAAGGTTAAGTGGAAAACTTACCAGGTTCTTGAAGTTTAAGAGCTTGCAAATCAAGACTTTCATTTTCCTGGAAGAATAGCTGAAACTTTTCAAATGTAGCTGCATATAGCTGGGCAGAATCAAAGGCTGCCCGTATGGCCTCCTAAATGTTATAAACAGGAAAATGATATTTTCCTATGCAGAATTCAATGTGCTGTCCCCAAACAAACAACCAACAAAAGCCTCAAAGAGTTTGCCTTGGGTTGGGGATACATAAATGAGGGAAGATACCATATTCAGTGAGAAGGCAGTGAATTCTTTTATGAAGTAAAGAATAAAATATATCCTTAAATCTGACTTTTGAGGAACAGTTCCTTAGAAATGAAATAAAGCACTTGAAATTGTTTAGTTTCATGATAAACTTATATACCATTAACAAACATATGGCAAGAGACAAGGTCTAGCTATTTTCAATTTTGTTACTCTGTAGTTGAGAAATGTTACTTCAATTTTGTTTTAATTTTTATTTATTTTATGAATGCAGTGGAATATATTTTATACGTGTAGATGTTTGTTTTTGGTGAATATTGTATCATATGTTTTATGCATTTTTCTTGCTAGTTTTATTTTCTTCCTTCCCCAACTGTAAGGGTTCATGTATTAGGGATATTAGCCCTCAGCTACAATGTATTTGTAGCAAAGATTCTCTGTTTTGACTTTGATATTATTGAACCTGGATTTTGAGTAACAAAATCTTCTGTTTTCAAAATTATAAAAGAATTCATATATTTTTTTCTAGCCTTGTTTGCTCTTAATTTTTTTATTTTTCAAATCCCTGATCCATTTATTCTACATACAATCTGAGATCAGATACAATTTTATCTTTGTCCAAAAAACTAACCACTTTTCCAGCAGGATTTATGGAAAAGTCCATCTATGCCTCTATGAATGCATCTATGTATTTTCTATTCACTTCCACAGGTCTGGTAACTTTTCATGTGCTGATATAAAAATTTTAAATCACAATATTCATATTTAATATTTAGTAAAACAGTACCTTTTATAACTTTTCTTTCATGATAAAAATTTTTAATGAACTAGATATAGAGAGAACATACCTTAACATAATCAAGACCATCAATGATAAATTCATAGCTAACATCATACTTAATGATGAAAAATAGAAAACTTTCCCTTTGTGGTCAGTAATAAGATAAGGATGCCCACTTTCACAACTTATATTCAAAACAGTATACTGGAAGTACTAGCCAGAACAATTAGTCAAGAAAAATAGCTAAAAGGCATTCAAATCAGAAAGGAGGAAACAAAACTATATCTGTTTTAAAATAACACTGTAGACAGAAAACCCTAAAAACTTCACCAAAAATAAACTATATGAATTTAACAATGTTAAATAATATATGAATTTAACAAAGTTTCAGGGTACAAAATCATTATGCAAAGTTCAGTTGTGCTTCTAAACACTAGCAAAAAACTGTTGGCAAGAAAATAATTCCATTATAGTTGCACCAAAAAACATAAAGTACTTAAGAATAAATTTAACCAAGGAGATGAAAGATCTGTACACTGAAATCAGTAGCACACTGATAAAAGATGTTGAAAAGTTACAAAAAATGGAAAAATATTCTAGCTCATGGATTGGGAGAATATTGTAAAATGTCTGTATTACCCAAAGCAATCTACAGATTCAATGCAATTGTAATAAAAATTACAAAATGATTTTTCAAAGACCTAGAAAATAAACCCCTCCAAATTCAGTGAAACTACAAAAGATCCCAAATATCCAAAGTAATATTAAAATAGTATAACAAAGCAGGAAGCATCACAGCTCCTAATTTCAAACTATGCTGTAAAGCTATAGTAATAAAAATCATTGTTGTCATAGAAACACATAGAATAATAGAATAGAGAACCCAGCAATAAGCCTACACATATATGGTCAACTAATTTACCATAAAAGAACCAAAAATACACAATGAGAAAAGGACAATCTCTTCAATAAATAGTATTGGAAAAACTGGATGACCATGGCAAATGTAACTAGGTCACTATATTATAGAACACACCTGCTTAACAAAGGAAACAATCAACAAAATGAGAAAGCAACCTCCCAATATTTTGGGGGGGATATCCCCAAACCATGTAACTATGAGGGGATTAACATTCAAAACACATGAGGAATTTATACCATTCAGTAGCAAAAAATGAACAACTCAATTAATAAATAGGCAAAGACCTGGACTGACAGTTTTCCAAAGAAGAATGGAAATGGCAAAGTCATGAAGCGGCATCTAACATCACTAATCATCAGGGAAATGCAAAGCGTTACCACATATGGGCAGGGGAGTTTCATACCTGTATAGTGTCTGTTATTAAAAAGGAAAGCAATAACATGTGCTGGTGAGGATATGGAAAGAAGGGAGTTCTTATACACTTATTATATAGGACTATAAATTGGTATAGTCTGTGGAAAACTGTATGGAATTTTCTCAAATTATTAAGTAGTGTAGCCATATATGTCAATCTTAACTCTGGATATATATCCATAGGAAATAAAATTACCATCTCAAAAAGAGATATCTGTATTTCTTATATTTACTGCTTTAAAACATAAGTGATTGATGATGGATAAATGGAGAAAGACAATGTGGTCTCTACATACGTTGAGTCTCATAATAGAAGAACATCCTGTCATCTAGAACAACATGGATGAACCTGAAGGGCAGTAAGTTAAGGGAAAAAAACAGATAGAAAAGACAAATACTTCATGGTATCACTTATACCACTTATATGTGGAAACTAGAAAGAGAATGAAGGGGGGGAAGGAGAAAGAGAAGAAAGAGGAGAAAAGAAAAAGTCAAATTTACAGAAACAGTAAAAAAGTATTTGCTTGGGTCTGGAGTTAGGAGAAAGTGACAAAAGTTTCAGTTTTAAGATAAATAAGGTCTGAGGATCTAAGGTACTACATGGTGACTATAATGATAACACGTATTATATAGCACAACAGAGTAGAACTTAAATGTTCTTATCAAAGGTGGAATGAGAAGTAAATAAGTGAGGTGCTGGTACATTAATTAGTTCAGTGGGGGTAACCTTTTGACAGAGTGCACATGTATCAAGTCATCACATAGTACACTTTATTTACAATCTTGTCAGTTTTGCCTTAAAGCTGAAGATATTCTCATGGTTTATAGGACTTTTTTAAAGGATAAACACTGCTTTCAATTTTTACCATTGACAAATTAAACAGCATTTAATATAAAGATCAGAAAGGAAGAAAATAATTGCTTTCTTAAAAATTAAGAAGATTATAAAGTGATTTTAGTGAAAGCAAAAATACCTTTATTTCAAATATAATTGTATGAAAATTTTTATCATCATCAAATACTGCTGATAAGCTGGGACCAGATCCACATGTTTTTTCTTCAAGTTTCTTGTTAATGTAAGGACTGGTGAATGCATCAAAATATGAATCAGGTACAAGATTAGGAACTGATAACACAGTGGTTTGAAACTGGTTGACTGCACTTGAAATACATTCCTGTAAGAGAGAAAAGTGTAAACATAAATATAAGCACATATGTGGCATTTAATAAATATTTTAAAATTTTCTCAACTGGTAAAGTGAGCAAAAATTCTTAACCATACCAGATATTGTGTTGATTTAGAAAATAGGGTAAATCAAAAGACACTTTAAGTTGCTTCTATCTTTAGGTAACATATCTAACTGAACAAGAGGCAGACAAACATCAAATCACAACACACGGATGAGTGTTAGAACAAGCAGGAACAAAACACAGGAGGGTTTTTCATGAAGGAAGCTCAAGTATGCCTAAGAGAATCAGGGAAAATTTAAAAGATGGGTTAAAGGTTTATATTCTTTGAGAAGCAATCTCTGTTCTAGAAATCCAACCTACGGAAAAAATTATACATGTAAGCAAAGATTCCTATGCAAGTATCATCACTGCAGCATTCCTTACAATAATAGTGAATTAGAGAAACATCTAAGTTTCTCAGAAATATGAATAAATTATGGTAAACTTACACAATGAAAAATTACTCATCCTTTCAAGATGGGAAATCTAGACTCTGTTTACTAATATATGTCTGCATGTCAATCCCTTTCCTTAATATATAAGCTCTGTATGATTCCATTCTCTTAAATATGGAAATGACCGATGCACACTATGAAATATAACTCCCACAAATAAGTTAGATTTTATGGAATGGTAAAGAGATTTTTACAGAAATAATTAAGGTACCAAATCAACTGGCTTAAGAAAAATGATTATCCAGGGTAGACTTACTGAATCAAGTGAAAGCCCTTAAAAGAGGGCCTGAGTTCTTCCCAAAGGAGACTCTCCAAGTGGCCTTGAAGAAACAAACAGCCATTTTATAAATTCCTTATAGAGTGAACACATGGCAATGACCTAATGTGGGTTCTAGGATCCAGGGGTGGTCCTCAGCTGATACTCCAAAGACAACAGGAATCCCACTCTTAGAGCTTCCAACAAGATGAGGGGGTATGAAAGTATATCCATCACCAGGAAGGCTTAGTAGATGTCACCCTAGTCAGCACCTGAGTGGCATCCTGGAGAGGCCTGAGGCAGCAACCACAGACATTATGAGAAGATAATCGTGGTTGTTTTAAACTGCCAGATTTGTGATTTCTTACACAGCAGTATGTAACTAAAAAAATTTTTTTTGGAACACTCTAACAAAGATTCACAAAATGAAATTATAACAGAGTGGTTTCTTGGATTCTTATTATTTAGAGGGATCCTTACAGTCAATTTAAAATTTTATACACAATAAAGTCTTTTCCTGTTGCACCCTACCAATATCTTGATATGTCTCAAGTTAAAGAAAATGATTTATTTCAGATAGCTTTTAATGCCGCTGCAATACTGTGCAGAGGACAATGCTTTCGTCTTTGTCTTATAATCAGTTTGGAGAAGTGACAAGAGCAATTCTGCCAATCTCTACTTGCAAAAAAAGTGGCTTCATTTTCTAAACATGTGTCTGTATATGGATGTCATATGAAGGAACACATACCAGAAAATCTTCAAAAGACGGGTCAAAGAATAGTGACTGGACTGTCAAAATCAGTTCTGTGAGAAACATGGGGATGAGAGACTCATC
This sequence comes from Uropsilus gracilis, assembly GCA_004024945.1. Classification (NCBI taxonomy): domain Eukaryota; kingdom Metazoa; phylum Chordata; class Mammalia; order Eulipotyphla; family Talpidae; genus Uropsilus; species Uropsilus gracilis. Next base: position 115,255 of record PVHY01000507.1, on the reverse strand, counting down.
TTCTTCCTGCTTTTCCAACACTGGGGCTACCTAAAAGGAGCATTTGCAGTGTTACAGAGATATAACTATCAAGGTGTACAAAAATAATTCTGTATAACTAAAGGCATAACATATATAATGAACTGATTTTGTAATGTTGGCATGTCTATCAGAGAATATTACCATAGAAATTATAAATAAATTATAGTGAAAGAATATAAAAAAAAAGATAAAATGTTCTCTATTCTCTCTATCAACAAAATGGAAGACAAACTGGGAAAATATACCAGTAATGTATAAGGCAGATAGAAGGCTGATAATACTGAAACAGAAATATACATGATATACTAAATAGAACACATGCTAATGAAATAATAGTTAATACTTAAAGAGAAATGTACTTATCTAGAAAAGTAGTCAAAGTGCAGAGTCTGACAATTCTAATCAACTTTCTTCTCTTCTTATTCAAGATAGTTTATTTAATAATATTTATTGTCTACTGACTATGTGCAAGTAATGCTAAATATTCATGTAATTCTCATATCAACCACATGAAGCAGGTGTCATTATTACCACATAGGAAAAAAAAGAGATTTGGGATACATTGGTTTGTGAGGGACAGAACAGAACTCAAACCCAGGTCTTTCTGATCACCAGACATATGCTCTGATCCCTGCACTGGGTTTATATATTTTTTACTATGACATTTAAAAAGCCATGATATACTACTTTATGCTCATCAAACTGACAAAAATTAAAGTGCATGATAATAGCTAGTGGACCTGTGAGTAAATACTCATTTTCAAACATTACAAGAAAGATATAAATTGACATAAAATTTTCTGGAAAGTTATATATTATTTTTGAAATCTCTGACAAGCAAGCATATTTCTAAACCAACAATTCCATGTTTAGGAATTTCTTCCAAGGGGAGAAGATCAAGCATTGTTTAACAAATGTGTAGATCATGGTGTTCTTTGCAGGAGTAGTGAGAAAGTGTTTGAACAATATGGAATTATTTATAGGCACTAGAGTAATTTCCACCTCAGACTATTACATGGAAAAATATGTATACATTTGGAAAACTTTCTACAATACATTGTTAAGTGGAAGGAGCAAATAAAAAGCAGTATGTAAAGTATTACACCTTTTTTACCCCATGTAAAAGTTATCTTTGTGTAACAGAAAATGCTTTTCTTTGTTTTTGTCTCTTTTCTTTGTGTTTGTGGAAATTCCCACAGTTAGCATATATACCTTTTATAATTAGAAAAATACTACTTTTAAAATGTGACAGTATTTAGGAAAAGGGTAAATGGAAAACAGGGAGAGGAGAAGGAAGTGAAAAGGAATATGCAACTAAAATCTAACTTTTGGAGAAAAGGAAAACTATGGCAAAGGACATCAGGCCTTGAAACTGTATAAGAAGGAAGTTGATATATAGAAGTAGGAATAGGATGAAACCAGGCAAGATGTTACGGCATGAAACCATTATCCAGGATAGAGCTAGAGGAAAGTTTACTGGGAAACATGTATACAAGACAATGCAATTTTTCTCTTTGCTATGCTAGCATGCACAAATTTGTAATACATCTGAAATACCTCAAATTACTCTCTCTCTAAGATCAACATCCTCCCAAAAGGTTAGCCACTTAAAGCACTAAGTCTTGCTCCTATGAGTTGCTTCTCAACTCTAAATCACTGCTTATCCCTTTCAACTCTAAATCACTGCTTATCCCTTTCAAGTTATATCAATTTCCCTGCTTCACTTTGCTAGTTCATAGTCACAATGACCCTTAAACTGTAAGCTACTTGGAGGCAAATACTGTCTAATTTTTTTCATCACCACATATGGCACACTTTGCATAAGAATTGACACACAATAAGCACATAATAAATATTTGTTAAAGAAAAATGAACACGTAAATAGCCTTAAGTAACTTCCTATGAGAGATATAGCAACATTCAGCACAGTGGATGCTTTCTCTATTATTAGATCCCTTTTTAAAAAAAGTTATCAATTACATATATTTTTCTTACATTGTTGTATACCCCATTGTTCACCCACCACCAAATCACCTGTGAACTCCCACAATATTTTCTTGTGCTCCTTTCCCCCTGTTTTCATCCCTTCCACCACCCTCTTCCTTGCTGTATGCTTCAGTTCTGTTATCAGCTTTCTAGTTTTGATTTTTTCTTGACCTTCTGTATGATTTATCCACAGTTCGCATATAAGTGAGACCACTTGATATTTATCTTTTCCTTCTGAGTAATTTCACCTAGCATAATTCCTTCCAGATCCATCGATGTTACTAAGACAAGTTTCTCTTTTTTGATTGCTGAGTAGTATTCTATTATGCAAATATACAACAACCTTTTGACCCATTCATATATTTTGAGGCATTTGGGTTGTTTCCATTATTATTAGGTTCTTAATAAGAGGCTGATTTTTATTCTGTCATTTCATGAATATTGTGGGTTCTAATTATACTGTGAAGTCCTCTAAGCATTTCTTCTGCTTTTTCAGAACACAGAAAATTGCATAATCAGTAAATTTGGACCCAGAAATTTTTAAAATTTTCTCTGAATATGTATACCTTTTTATCAGTTACTTCAGGTTTCTCCTCAGTAATCCATTTCTGAATGATATCTGCTGAAGGTGTTCGTTTTAGTTTGTCAGTGAGATAATTCAAAAGAGAGGTAACAGAATTCACTGTTAAGACGTGCATTGTGTTCTCAATTAAATAGTCATTTAGACGGATAAAACTTGAAAAGGAAAAAAATACAGCTTCAGTTTTCTACATTCACTACACATTTGTAAAAGTGACTGAAGTTTTCTGAAGTTAAACATATCATAATTTCCTCTCCAATTTCTGTTTGTATTCCATTTGTATTATAACACCAGAGATTTACAATACCAGAGTTATTCTTAGAAAGACTTAATTTTAAAACACAAAGTTATTCAAACACATAACATCAGTTTAGCTAAGGGCTCTAACTATATAATAGTGTATTTAAAGAACAATATAGTTGTTATAAAAAAGTGCTTGACTCATCTAGCCCAAAGGGCAGATGTTTTTTTAAGATACCTTAAAGAAAAAAATTAGTAAAAATACAATAGCTGTAACTTATATTCTAATTGTAAAGGTATGAAATCTTTGCTAATGAATAAATGCTATTTGACAGCAATTTCTAAGCTAAAGATGGAGATTTCAGGTTTTCTAATGAGTGATTGAAGATGTTTGAGACTGAGTGAGCAAAACATTGGAATAACTTAATTTTTTTTCTTTAACACAGAATAAAACATATCAAGATTTTGTTAAAATATTATGGAACTGGAATAACTTTGATTCTGTGTAAGTGGGGCCCAAGGAACCTCTAGCACCTGTAGGCTGGTAGTGGTAGACTCATGGACTGCATGACTGACACCCATTGTAGCCCAGACCCAGTGTCATCCTACCTGATCTGTAAACTGGTGCACAGTTTAGATGAGGCAGACAGTTGTAAAAGTTGCACAAAGCTAGCAAGCTCTTTCTAGTATTACCTAAATCTTTCAGATAATGGTTGGTGCTTTTGCTCCCAAGAATTATTTGTAGTTATGAAACTTTAGGATGATGGGAAATACAACTTTAGAACAGGCAATGTAAAGATTCAATTAGGAAAGTGGGTGGCAGCACCAATCCTAATGAGGAAGACTTTCCTCCCTGGACTCCCAAGTACAAAACCCTACTTACAGAGATGTGGAGATTTAGTTCTTTAGTGACCAAAATAGGTAGAGCAGGCCCTCAAGCTGTGCTTCGAAAGGTCATAAACTGAGCACCCTGACTTCTTACCACATATCATAGCGTGCTCCGTACTCCATGATGGGCTAGAGGGGAGCAAAGGTTTAGTAATCCAAGAGGTACTCTTCGGCCTAGGACATCCTCTACTCTCCATTAGCTGGCCAAGTCCAGCTGCTGCTTTGTTTGGTGGCCACTGAGGAACACATTTCTGGGGCATCCTTTAGATTATCATACCCCTCCCCCCAATTCCTCATCATTGTTAGTGAATCCTGTGATAAAGGTTTTACATTTTAGTGAAGCTTGAGAAGGATGCTCTAATTTTTCTTGAAAGAATACAGTTATTTACCATGTCAGCCTTATACAATGATGCCTTTTGCTGGCTTGCTCTGTATATGTCATTTTTTCAGATTCTCCATAAGCAGGCAAATCAAGACCTTCTGATACTTTGTAAAGATCTAAGAATAACAGAAGACAAAGCAAAGAGAAACTTTTGTATAAGAATTGCATTTCTTTCAAGCTATATTAAAAAAGAGCAAAACTACTTTGGTTCATGAGATATATCAAGTTGCAGAAAATAGTCTATTTAGCCAAAAGAATTTCACATCAAGGAGTTCAACAAAAGATTGTAGATAATTATCCACATTATCTTTATCAGGATTTGTTCTGTGCACCATGCCACCTTTCTCCCAAGAACACTATTACCCTCCTTTTCTACCTTCATTTTACTCATCTTTGAATCGATGCCAGCTAGGGGCAATCAAGATCTAGCTAGTTCCTCATTTTAACAGACCTATTACTAGACTAGTCGACAGATTTAAATAGAGAGTACTGAATCTACTATAAAACACTTGTAAAATAAAGGTCTGTTACCAGTTTAGAATACTGTATACAAGCAGGGGTAATACAAGGTAACAAATTTACTGCTGTTTTCCACTTCCACAATAAACACTAAATTTATAATCTAGTAAGCAAAAGTTTAGAAGAAATGAAAGATCAGGTCATAATTAAACTTAAGAAAAGTTGAGTAAAAAATTTAGAAAAAAATGTTAGAAAGTCCCACTTAGATATTTTGAAGTTCTTCCCCTTTTATACCTGTGTTCTGGTCATATGTCATGTCATCTGGAATAAAGCCTTCAGCACGCAGAGCAATTCGACAAGCCTTCCTGACCACCTCTTTTGCCTCATTTCGAAATTGTTCTAAGCGCTCCATGACCTAGACATAGATAAATATGTATAATTAGTGATACCAAAGTAGCAACAGAAAAAAACCTTGAAACTTACTAATAGAATTCCTTACCTCTTCTAACCGTACGATTTGTCCTAACTTAAATTCTTGCAGGGTGTAGGTATGACATTTTTCAATATTACAAAGTCCCATAAAACTTAATTGATAACACATTTCATTTATTTTAAGGAGAGCTGGTCGTAAATGCTGAACGAAAGTAGAAAAGTAAAAAATATTTTTAAAGTTAAAATATCAGGAATGGTTAAGGAAAATAAATAGTTCTATATGCTAACCTTAAATGTAAATGCAACATATAGATACACTTGACAGGGACACACTGAAATTTTGTGCTAGAAGTATTAGAATAATGAAATTTTATTTGTTTAAATTGCTTTTTTCTTCATTTTGTACACATGTCTTTTAACTATGACATTCAGGAAAATAACAGAATTTGGCAAAATTGTAAAGGCCACTAAAATATCCATTGTGTTGCTTTAAAGACTTTATAATGACAGTCACCATGATAGGGGAGGGGCATATCTATTGATCTAAAAGTCATAGAACAATGTAAAGGTAACTTTAAATTTTTAGTAAGCAACAAGTTGCTAAAGATAAAATACAATCATTAAGACCTATTTTGCAATGTAAGCTGGGAGAATGAGAGGCAGTGTTTGTAAAATCATGCTTGTAAAAATATGTAAAATTAATATTTCTCTAAGCCAAGATAAGAGTTACAGACTGTCAGTTTCAAAGGCACTTGTTTTTAAATGTTCCAAGGCCATTAACCCTTCTAATTTAACCAAAGGAGAAAAATTAATGTTACCATTAATTTATTGGCATATGATAACTGATTCTTCTGTTATATACAGCACACTACTGAATTCTTTTATAGGCATTTCCAAGAGAAGACAAACAATAATCATTCAGCCTGACATGAAACAGTGCTTTAATTACTTATTCTAATTAAAATTAAGGGAATGCATAATTAATTAGTAAGGTCCTAAATAAAGAGACTTTTGAGAAAATACTGAGGAATTTGTATCTCTTAAGGATCATTTCTGGTGAAATGCATGATTAAAAAATAAACAAAAGTTTGAAGAATAAATCTATTAGTTAAAATACAGTACTAAGTAAATTAACATGAGTACAGGAATAGAGAAGACGATGTAATCAAAGTTGGTACTGAAAGCAAGGAAGTCCAAAGTACTCTGAGTACAAAGTATTTTTGAGAGAGAGGGAAAGGTAGGGGAACAGAGAACAGAGGGACCTGATAAATGATGGACATAGTGCTGTAACAAACATTGGAAAAGGTGAACCTATACCCCTAAATTACATACAGTATTGTAAATCATTGTTACATCAATAAATATATTACAATTTAAAAAAAAGTAATCTTTGAACCAAAATCCAAAAAATTCTATTCAGTAAAAGGGAAAATTGCAAAAATCAAGGAATACAAAACTGATATTGATATTGAGAGTTTGGCAGTGAGAATTTTATATTACATATAAGTAACATAATAAGTTACTTTGGTTTAATCTAAACATCTGGCTGTCAGCATAAAGGATAACTGTGAGAATTACTGGGGTATTTCTCCTTCAGCTTTTATTGCTATTTCACTTATCCTTTTATATATGGAGGAGAAGTTATATAATCTGTAAAATTAAGTGTGTTTTGTCTAAAAAGTAGTGTCTGACTAAAAATGAAAACTAAAAGGATTGTAATTACAAAGGCATTTCAAATGAAAATAAATGATCTTTCAGCAAATGTGTAGAAAACAAGAATCACCTGAAAGTATCATACACAACAAAGCACACACTTTTAGAAAACCAGCAAAATTATCAAATACTGGCATGTTAAGATGTTGTGGGATATTAAATGATATTGAGAATTAAGTGTCTAGATAAAAGTAAAACCTGAAAATATAGAACACTGAGATACACTTATAAAAAGTAGATACTGTCCTGGATTGCTTCATTGATGAATTCTGCCAGATAATTAATAAAAAACATATCATTAGGAGAAAAAACACAAAGACCAATCTTTCATATATACATTCCCATAGATATCTATACAGAGGTATCTATCTATCTATCTATCTATCTATCTATCTATCTATCTATCTATCTATCTATCTATCTATCTATCTATCTATCTATCTATCTATCTATCTATCTATCTATCTATCTATCTATATGTGTATATATATATATATATATGCACATATTCTCAATAGAATGCAAATATTCTGGAAACCAAATCAAGCAATAAATATATAAACATGAATTATCCCAGGGATGCAAGATTTCTTTAATGTATTAAATAAAGGGAAAAAACTGCATGATAATCTCAATAGGTACAGAAAAAGCATTGGAAAGAATCATCATGGCTCCATAATAAAAACATTTAGTAAAAAGAATATAAAGTATAATATTATATTTAATGATTAAACACTGAAAGTCTTTCCTCTAAGTTCAGTAACAAGGTTTTTTATGCCCTGCCACTTATATGCAACAGAAATTTCCAATCAGAAAGCTTAGGCAAGAAAATAAAATAAGAAAGTTATTCAGATCAGAAAGGAAGAGTAAAACCATATCAATTTGCAGATAATATATTCTTATTCATAGAATAACATCAGAAACGCATAATCCCCTGTGCCCCTTCCCCTGCCCCAAACCATTAGAGCATATAAGTTCTGCAAGGTTTCAGGAAACAGGCTCAATGTAGAAAAATCAATTGCATTACTAAATAGAATATGTATCTGTACATACACTGTACCTATTATACACACACATTCAGTAGGTGGGTGAAACTTAAAATATGGCCAAACATCTTTTAATAGTTCTTTGATTATACCATCAACAGTTCCATTATTACCCCATCCTCCAAATTAAATATTAAAATTTACCCTACAATCTGAATCACACAGTGGTCGGTACTGGACCATGAAAACAATTCCCTAAATTACTGTGGAATATAAAATGTATAATGCCTCAAAAATGAAAGGAAGAAGGTAATAGGGGTTGGAAAACCTATTCTGTTGCAAAGACTATTCTGCTGGAAAGGATATCTATCTATCTATCTATCTATCTATCTATCTATCTATCTATCTATCTATCTATCTATCTATCTATCTATCTATCTATCTATCTATCTATCTA
>PVHY01000507.1:0-107011 GCA_004024945.1 Uropsilus gracilis | reverse complement strand
ATCTATCTATCTATCTATCTATCTATCTATCTAATCTATCTATCCTTATATGCATAGATACACCTTTCCCAGTCAGCAGTAAAGGGGATTTCATGAATTCAAATTTTTGAGACAGCTTTAATTAAGGACTTGTGTAACTTGCTTTTTATGCCTTTATATTTTGTAACCCTAGTTTAAATGTAGACTCATCACTAGATTATCAGATTCTGAAAGGACAGAATAAAAATTGTAAAATTTCTTAAGAAACGAAATGTTCTATCTTAGTGATGGTTTATACGAAAATCTGAACGAGATCCACACTTTGTTTTCTGAATAATTCTTTGTTAAAAAACATGATTAATACGTACTTGATTAACAATGAACAAATTTTTTTGTAAAGATTTTCGACATCCACTGATTTTCTTGGAACGGACATTCTTCTTCCACACATTGAAAGCTTTCCATTTCCGGAAAAGTGAAAATATGGGGATCTTAGTGAGCTCTCTGTGATATAGATATTCCTGTTCCCATCGTTCCGTTTCAATAAATTCAACATCATCATTACAAATATGTGTTACTGCATTCTTGCTAATAGTGTAGTAGTCACTTTTATTGATGTTCTCATAACTTACAACTCTATGAACAAATAAAAATTGGGGTAAGTTAATGTAACACAAAATTAAGCAATTACATTATTTTTTTGTTTTATAGCAGTAAGACATTTAAATAAACATGTAAATAAAACAGTTACAATTTCAAAAATGTAAAAAATATTTAAAAATTAACAAACTATTGTTAGATTGAATAATATTACCCAAGAAAACAAGAGGGAGCAGCTTTTTAACAATGATTGTACTAGTTGAGTTCTTAAAGATCTTATAATGTTGGCAATATGCTTGATAACTTCAGTTACATGGTTTTTAATAAAGCAAAATCACAAATTTTAGAATACCATCTGTAAACATGGTAATAACCCTATATAAAAGCAAGTAGGAAAAAATTTTTTTACAAATTATTATTTATTATTATTTAATAATAGTGTGAGAGTTTTACGTTATGAAGTATTAACAGAATTACAGAAAAGAATAAAGCAAGTTAATGTGAATCAGACAAAATTTTTTTCTTTTTAATTTGTTACATAATGAAGTAGTTACTATTTAGAAATTGGTTTAAGATACTCCTTTTCCAATCATCATCAAGGATATTTTTCAATCTGACACATAGAAGGAAATAAGTAAAGTCAAAAAACAAGAATGGGATCAAAATAGGATTAGGGATTGGAAAACTGGAAAACTTACTCTGTGGATGTCCTACTAAAGTCTTTTCTAGAAAGAGGCAAAGGCGATCCTTGATACTGAATTTAGCTTACTGGTGCTCAGTGCCACTTAGAAACTCTTTTTCTTTGTATTTTCCTACCTATTCAGGATTTTCATTCTCAAGTTCCTAAAGCCATTCCTTTTCTACATATCTCTATGCTGTGGAGTAAATGAACACACATAAATGTGCATTTTCTCCTCTTCCTCCTTTACTCTTGTTCCCCTCTTCTCCTCACATCTCTATATCTCCCTTCTTGTATTATGTAATTTAAGTGTCTGTTACCTCAATACTTATTCTTCTGCTATTTTATAATTCCTATAGCATTTCTTTCATGTGCAGCAGGCGTTGGTAAATTCTTTTAGTGTCTGCTTCTCAGTAAAATTCCTTACGCTTCCTTTTATCTAGAGTGGTAATTTTGCTGAGTAAAGAATTTTGAGTCCTAGGTTTTTTAAAGTATTTTAAATATATACTTACAGTCCCTTCATCTTGTAATGTTTTTTGCTGAAAATTCTGCTGATAGTTTGATTGGTGTTCCCTTAAATGTTGCCCTTTTTTCTCTTGATATTTTTAGTATCTTGTTCTTATCATTGGTTCTCAAAAGCTTTCTTATGTGTCTTGGTGTATATCTATCTGGTATTCTTTTGTTTGGAACTTTTTGGGCCTCTGGGATTGCAACTTCTGGCTCATTTCTCACATTGAGATAGATTTTCATAATAGTTTCTTTAGTAGGTTTCTTTCTTTTTTTTTTTTTTAGTATGGCTTTCTTTTTCTCTCCTTCTGGAGTCCCTTCTGGGACCCCTTATATGGACATTATTTCTCTTTAATTTGTTCCACTGTTACTTTTTCAAATTCTTTTTTTCCCTCTTCCTCTTCTTGTTCTATTTTTGAGTTCTCTATCACTGTGTTTTCAAGCTACATTTCTCTCCAATGCTTGTTCATATGCCTAGTGAGGTCCTGAATTGTATTTTTAAAATAAGTATACTATTTATTTCAACTATTTCTGAATATAACTGCCATATATTTTCATTATCTTTTTTCCTGTTATTGCTTTGGATTCCTTTTTTTTTTTTTAAGTACCATCAGCATTTCCAGTATTATTGCTCTGAATTCCCCTTCATCATGCCCCACAGCCCCATTGAGTCAGGGATTCTTTGATGGTGTGGTGGGTGCACTGTGGCAACAATGTCTGAAGGTGGAATCCTACACTTAATTATGGAAACAATGATGTAAATCAACATTAACTCCATAAAAAGATTTATATAAAAGAAATCCAACAATAAACACTAACAAGTTGAATAAACTGAGAAATAAACCACCACTCAAATGTGTTAGTTGTATAAATTTTATGAAATTATATATAATTAAATTTAATATAATCTGAGCATATCTTTTTGTCTTAATAGAATGTTCAATAAATATTCAAGAAAAACCCAAAAACAAGAAATAAAGATTTATATTAATAAATATTTTAAATAATTGATGCGCTCAGGCCATCAACTTTTCAGATTAGTGTGTATTCACTTCTATTTTGTTGTTTAGATACCTTTTCTATTTGCCATTGACTTTTTGTTCTCTTCCATTTTATTTTGAAAGTAACCTTTTGTATAGTACTTGTATTCCATTTTCAATCCTCCTCTTTTTCTTTATGAGCTTTCCCCCTAAGGTTATCATGTGTTTTATATGTAGAGTTGTATAGTTAGACTCTGTCTTAAATTGAAATCAAGTTAATCCTGGGTTCATCCCACTTGACTTAATTTTTACTCTCTTGCATATTAACTGTTTTTGGAGGCTTCTATGTGATGTTTCTTTTCACTTTATAACATCATTTTATAACAGAGCTTGTAATTCTGGCAAGGCCAATTTAAAGAAGATGAATTCCTTCTGTGGTTGTCTGAAAAGCTCCTTATCACTCCTTTAATTTTGAGTGTTAATCCAGCTGGATAGAGGATTACTGATTTGAGGTATTCTACATCCAGGGCTTTGAGTTATCTCATGCCACTCCCTTCACCATCCAACTCTGTAAAGTTTTCCAAAACAAGTCTTAGTCCTCATTACTGAAATAAAATTGCTATGTCAAAGATGAATAGGGACTTACTTCAAGCCAAATCCAACTGGCAGGTGGAAGGAGAAACAGGATCAAGAAGAGCTTTCCAAAAAATTACAGTTTTATGTAATCCTATTCACCCTAGCCATTTAGTTTTGTATTGAGAGATTACTCCACATACTCATTTTGGAAGTCAGTGATTTGTTACATGCACTCAATCTTAGAGTGCTTCTCTGTTTCAGAAGTTGAGTCACCATTTCTATGTTGATGGCTGCTCTTTTCAGCATTTCTTAGTATTCAGGATTTGGTTTTAAACCTCAACTATCTCCTGGATAGCTGCTTTGTCTAGTTGCTCCACCAATGCCTTTCTTTGAGGAAGTGATCAGAAAACTTGGCTTCTTTTAATATCTTAAAGAGAACTTTAATTGTTCAATTGCTCTGCTCTAAAATTCTTAGTTTGCTAATAACATGACTTTATGATCCAATTAACTGAACAGACATCCTTGGAAAGTCAATCAAGCTTAAGTGAAAATCTGGAATAAATTCATATTTAACTATGCATTAGTGGAAAAAATATTCTATAATGTTATTACCATTCAATGTAGAATAAAGAAATTCCTTGTCAAATTATTTTTACTGTAGAATCAATCTCTGTCTTTTTAAAATAAAACAGATTCCAAGGCTCCTATAACTAATAAAAGGGTACATATATCATGTGGAATGAGGGAATTTCATGGAGTAGGTCAAAAATTGTCTTGTTATTTTTCATTTCAGATATAAAAAACAAAACAGGACAATCAGCATAACAGTGAATACTGAAGTGGTTAAAATTTACAGATGAAATTTCTCTTTTAAGTAACTTCAGTTGTGAGCTTAACATTTTTTTGAAGCAGCTGCTTGCATTTTGAATGAAAAGATGATAAATAGTCTACTCAAATTCTTCATACCCACTACTGCTAAGAAATTTTGTTTACAGAAGTAGGAGACAGCAAAACAGCAAAAGATAATTTGTTTTCCTTTACAGACAGAAACTTCCCTTTTCATTAACTGGAATTTGGATAACGTGTTCTTGAAATTGGCACCAATCATACTGCCATTCTTTAATTCTAATAGTTTTTAATTTTTTCCTTCAATAAGTGGTGTGTTAAAAGTTCTTGTGATGAGGCAAGCTGATTTAAAATACAAGAAAACATTTCTGTATAGTTGTTATTTTCTTGCAAGCACAGACAGATGTTATATATTCTTTGGTATTCTGTTTAGGTTTAAGTCATAAGCATTCTAAATATCACTTTTCCAAATCTTAACTTTGTTTAGAATTTCTCAGTATGGGTTAATATATTTTCATGCAACTCTTATGAGTTTTAATTCAAATGTTCAAATGTCAGTTGAATTACCCTCTTGTGAAAACAAAAATGATCCTTCACAAAATCTGCAAAGTTGAGTCATTTGTAAAATATTTTCTGATTCCTAACACAATTTTTATTAGGAACCATCAATGTATTAAATATATAACAACAAAAGAATGGTATTCTTGCTCAAATCTTGCAAAAAGTCAAAAACAGGAGAATATATGGTAGCTTGCATTTTATTATAGTCACAATTTTGATAAGATTAATTTATTTGGAATTCATAACTACAAATAAAAGTTTGCATATGTATTACCTGAATTATAAGGAATATCATAATGAACTTTGAATATAGTATATATATATATATATTTAAAGGATTATTTCCATAATATCTATTTGCATTGACTATTTCATCCCCAGTAGTAGCATTTTTCCCATTCTTGGAATAAAGTTCCAAACATTTCACTTGAGCAATCTTAAATGGCATTTTTATCTAGCAGTTATAATTCTTTAAAATCAATATGCAGTACAATTTTTTTTCAATAAAACTTCAACAATCCTAAATTGTGCTAATCTTAGATGTTGATCTACTAAAGGTATTATTGACTTGTTTCTTTTGCTTTTCTGGCTATCAATAGAACTTAAAAATTTCCACCCAGGCTGACAAAATTGCAATAGTAATTTTATTGCAAATAAAATTCTGCAATAGTGAGTTAGTCTGATATTGGACACTGTCCTTAAACTTACAGCCTTTGGACTTTTTGATCAGATACTAATCTAGAAACAAAATTTAGTTTCATATGTTGTTCTTACACAAAGTTCATGCTTTTATGAGTCCTGGTGAATATATTTTGATAATGCACTGATGTAGTTTCCTTGGCACTAGTGAATAATTTGATGATATTTTCATAATAATAAAATAATGTGATGAAGGGCAGGAATATCACTGTGGTTTAAAAATTAAGTTTGATACTGAATACATTCTATAAAGCAAACATTATACTAATGCCAAAACCAAACAGAGACAACAAATAGGCCAATCTCCCTAATGAACACAGGCGCAAAATTCTAAATAAAATCCTTGCAAATTGAGTCTAATAATGCATAAAAAGGATTGTTCCCCATGACCAAGTGGGATTCATACTAGGGGAACAGGGATGGTTCAACATCTGAAAATCAATCAACATACTCCATCACATTAACAAGAAGGAAACCAAAAACCAAATGATCATACCAATATATGCAGAAAAAGCATTTGACAAAGTACAGCATTCATTCATGATGAAAGCCCTAGAAAAAATTGTAATAAAAGGAACATATCTTAACATAATAAAAGCTATATATGACAAACCTATGGTGATAGCATCTTCAAGTGAAAAAACTGATATCATTTCAATTAAGATCTGCAGCCAAGGCAAGGCAAGGCTGCCCATCCTCACCATTCCTTTTCAACATAGTATTGGAAGTCCAAGCTAGGGCAATGAGACAAGAGAAAGAAATAAAAGGAATTCAAATAGGGAAAGAAGAAATAAAACTATCATTATATGCAGATGATATGATACTCTATGTAGAGAACCCCTCAAAAAAACCACAGAAAAGATAATTGAAATAATAAATTCAGTAAGGTATCTGGTTAAAATCAACACACAGAGATCAATAGCCTTCCTACATGCAAAGAATCAGTCAGAAGAAGAAATTAAAAAAAAAAAAAACACGCCATTTACCAATGTACCAAAAGAAAATTAAATACTTGGGAATAAACCTAAAAAATAACATGAACGATCTATATAAAGAAAACTATAAAACATTTAAAAAAAATAGAGGACATTGAAAAAATGGAAAGACATTCCCTGTTCATAAATTGGAAGAATCAACATTATCAAAATGTTGATTATCAAAATACTACCAAAAGCAATCTACAGATTCACTGCAATTCCAATAAAAACCCCAATGACATATTTTAAAAGAGAACAAAAATTACTGAAATTCATACGGAAAAACTAGAGACCCTGAATAGCCAAAACTCTCTTCAGAAGAAAGAATGGAAGTATTACAATTCCAGACTTCAACTATCCTACAAAGCCATAATAGTTGAAACAGCACAGTATTAGAACAAAAACAAACAATCAGACCAATGAATCTGAATCAAGAGCCCAGAAATAAAGCCACATCTGTATGGCCAACTAGTTTTTGACAAAAGAGCAAAAAACATATACTGGAACAAGGAGAGCCTCTTCAATAAATGGTGTTGGGAAAACTGGATCAGGATATGCAAAAAAATAAGCCAGGACAACCCCCTTATACCTTGCACAAAAACCAACTCTAAATGGATGAAAGACTTAGACGTATGACCTGAAACCATAAAATACATAGAGGAAAACCCTTGGGCAAAACCTTCCATGAATTACACTTCAGAGATCCATTTCAGGACACATTTATAGCTGGCAAAAAAACAAAACAAACAAACAGCTGGGACTACATCAAACTAGAAAGCTTTTGTACCGCAAAAGAGACAATAAACAAAACAAAACAAAAAGAAACCCAACCCAACTGGAGAAAATTTTCACCTTTGTACAAGTGATAAGGGCCTGATAACAAAGATACACAAAGAACTCACACTACTTAACAAAAATAAAACAGAAAGCCCAGTCAAAAAATGGGGGAAAGAACTAAAAAGACACTTCTCCAGAGAGGAAATAAAAATGGCCAATAGGTATATGAAAAAATGCTCCACATCACTAATAATCAGGGAAATGCAAACCAAAACCACACTAAGATACCATCTAACACCAGTAAGAATGATCCATATATCTATGGACAACAAGTGTTGGTGTGGATGTGGAGAAAAGAACATTCTTACACTGCTGATGGAAGTACAAACTGTTCCAGTCACTATGAAAGGCTGTGTGGAGGATCCTCAAGCTACTGAAAATGGAATTACCGTTCAACCCAGCAATCCTACTACTGGGAAATTACCCAAAGGTCACAAAAACACTTATTCAAAAAGACATGTGCACACGGATATTTATCGCAGCACTATTTACAATTGCCAGGATATGGAAACAATCCACCTGCCCCCAAATAAAAGAATAACAAAAAGTTATTCCTTTTCAGAATAACTGAAAAAGATGTAGTATCTCCACACAACAGAATATTACTCATCAATCAAAGAAGACAAACATGCCATTCGTGGCAACATGGTTGGAAGTAGAAGGAATCATGTTAGCAGAAATAAGCCAAAGAAAAAGAGAAACAGTGGATGGTCTTATTTATATGAAGGAAACGGAAAACAAACAAATGGACAAAATTAATTTAAAACTGCCCAGAATTGAAGCATAGAGCAAGAATGGGGGAGGAGAGTAAAGAATGTAAACTAAAGAATGGGGGCAGGGGGAGGTTGGGAAGACATAAGAGATAAAGATGGTTCATGGGTGACAAGGTGATGGGAGAACCTCAGGGTGGACAACGATGTAATATGTGTGTATGTGCAATTAATAAAAAAATAAAAATTCAAGTTTTGGATTACTCTAACTATGCTAGCAATTTCTAATCTTTCTTTCTAAAATCCACTGCATGTGCATTTTTGATCTAGTAATTATTTAGCTGTGATTAAAGGAGATACAAATAAATGGTAAGATATTCCATGCTGATGGATTGAAAGAAATAAATTTTTTTGTTAATATGCTCATTTCACCCAAGGCAATCTACAGATTTGCAGTAATCTCCATCAAAATTTCAAGGACATTTTAAACAGAGAAATAGAACAATACTAAAATTAAATGTTACCACCAAGGCTCAGAATAATAAAAGAAACACAGAGAAAGGATAGAGCTGTATGCATTATACCTCCTGATTTCAAACTATATTACAAAGTTAGAGTAAAAAACAAAGGGTAACTTTGGCATAAGACAAACAAATAACTCCAACGTCCAGAAATAAACCCACAAATATATGGTGAATTAATTTATCATAAAGGAGCGAGAATAAAAAACAGAAAGGACAGTCTCTTCAATAAATGGTGTTCAGAAAACTGGAAAAATCACAATATGGTGTTAGCAAAACTAAACAGAAAAAAAGCAAAATGGACCACCAACTTACACTATACATACACAAAAATACCAACTCAAAATGGTTAAAACTTGAATGTAAGATTTGAAACCACAAAATGTCTTGAAGAAATTACTTAATACTCTTACATGGTAATGATTTTTTGACTGATACCAAAAGCAAAGGCAACAAAAGTGAAAATAAACACCAAACTATAACTTTTAAATCACACATATGAGTAAATAATATATTATTTTTCATGATTTATAATTTTGTAATTATGGTATTGTAATATGTATACCTATCTGTAACTTGTTTTCTTCCCAGAAAAAAAATAAAAACAACAACAACAACACAAAAAACAAAAAGAAAGAAAGATGGTACTTTGGGCCAATAAAACAGAGGTTTTTTCTTTAGTCAAAGAAGTCAGGGACTTACGTTTGAGAGGCAAACTGAGCCTAGCCTTGCTCAACTACCTTTACCTGATTTGCACTTTATTGCACCAATCGGAACCCTAGCCTAATATTGCTTAGTGATATGACAGGACTTGATAGACTTCTAACTCTGATTTGCATAGTTGACTTGAGTAAGAACCATCCCACCCTGCCCCACCCAGTGAACTCAAACTAAACTTCTTGAACCCTGTCTCCTAGGCCACAGTCCTAATAAAACACCAAATAAAATGTTTATGTTTTGCCTCAAAAAATAATAAAATATTTAGAAATCAGTTAATAAACATTGTGCAAAATAAATAGAGTTCTAACAATTCAATAACAAAGAAACAATCTGATTTAAAAATGGACAGAGGGTATTAACTGGCATTTTCCAAAGAAGACTTTTTTTTTGAAACTAGGTCTTGCTATTTTTGCCCGTGGAACCGCAGGCTCACATTGCCCGTGGTACCATGGACTCAAACAATCCCCAGCCTCAGCTTCCCAGGTAGTTAGGATTACAGGCATGTGCCACCACACCCAGCTATTTTTTGGGACTAGAGCTTGCTGTGTTGCCCCAGGCAGGATTCAAACCGCAATCCCCAGACCCTGCCGCCACTCCATAAACTGTCTCTTACAAGCTCGCACCATGCCAGGTCAAAGAAGACATATAGATGACCAACAAATACATGAAAAGATCACTATTGATCAGAGAAATGCAAATCAAAAGCGCAATGATATATTACCTCACACCTGTTAGAGTGGCTATTACCGAAAACACAAGAAATAACAAGTGTTGGTGAGGATGCAGAGAAAAGGGAACTTTTATGTACTGTCAGTGAGAACGTAAAGTGACACAGTAAGGATGTTCCCAAAAAGAGGATCTTGCAATTCTGCCTGGCTACTCATCTGAAAGAAAGAAAGCACTAATGAAAAGTTATCCATACCCCATGTTTATTTCAGCATTATTTATAATGGCCAAGACATTGAAACGGCCTCTTTATCCATGGGTGAATGGATAAAGTTGTGGTATACATCATAAATCACTTAATGCTTCAATTAATGATGGATTAACTGATAGTGGTCACTTACATATGATATATATGGTCCCACCATATAGCCTAGGTTTGTGTAGTCATACTTTATAATGTTGACATACTTTATAACATTGACACAAAGATAAAATTGACTAACACATTTCTTAGAATATATAGCTATCATTGAGAAATGTGACAATAGAGCTTAAAAGTTCTCATAACAAGAAAAAAACATTTTTGTAACTGCATGGTGATGGTTGTTAACTAGATTTATTGGGATGACCACTATACAATATATACAAGCAACAAATAATTATGTTGTACACCTGAAATTAAATGCTATATATCAATTATACCAACTTATTATTGGAGATAACCAAAATTGTATTGGAGTATATTTATCATTCATAACCAATCAATTATGGATAATAATCACAATCTTATTTGTAATCTTTAACGTTAAATTGCTTCATAAAAGAGAACTCACTTCAGATTATATGTATCATATTCAATAGAAGACTTTGGCACAGCAGAGATCATATAGAGAAATCCAAGATGCTCATTTTCACGTACGATTTTAATGATTTGTAAGGGATTACAAATGTTGGCTTTAATGACTTCTTCCCGGTCATGGAAACTGTATGCAGGGTAGGCTGAAGAACTTGTTGCAAAGAGACCTCTTCTTCCAATACTGGTATGTGATGGTTTAGAAGAAGAGGGAGAGAATACCTCATCAAAAGACCTGCGGGTCTAAACAAAGCAAATTTTTCTTTAAAAAATTAGTTTTTGCAGAAAAAAAAAACTATAAAAAGGGTGACATACTGGCTTCAAGGACTAATGACTCAAGGTGCCTTAAGTGTTCAAGGCAAGCATTTTGAACTGCAAATTTTCAGACTTTTTCACAGTATGGCTATATAGAAATCCATCCCTTTCCCACTAAACAGCCCTGTCATGGGTTCCTATTTGTCTTCTCCTCTGATTTAACTCAGTTTATTACACTGAAGTACTACCAGCCCTGAAATTCATGAGAATTCATGACTTTTTTTTGCTCAGCTGCTCGGCATCCATCCTGACTGCAGTCTCTGCCCTCAACCTCCTCACCTTCTTTGGATAATCTTGACGTTTTGCAATGAGTAAAATATTGGAGAGCTGTTATCAAAGCACATAATAAACTATATGTCTTTGCAAATGTGAGAGGTGATTAAGTGTTGGGAATAATAGTGTAACATTGGGGAAGTATGTATGTTATTACTACATAATTTCATGTTCTGTAGACCAGGTATCCCCACATTTAACTGTACATGTGAATTACCAAGATTTCCTGATTCAGTTAATCTGGGGGAAGCCTAAAATTCTGCCTGTATGACCTGTCCTAGGAGATGCAGATGGAGCTGATCCCACACTCATGAGCTTTGCTCTACTTCCCAGGTTTCACTGTCTACACTCTCAGTACCATTCACACTCTTTTATTCCTCCCAACAAATTTTGGGGGAGTATCACACAAAATGAGGTTGATAATTTTGTTTCAGGAACTCTGAACCAAATTCCGAAGGGTTATCACCTTTTCTCTCTGATAGTATAAGAGTAACTGGCTTTTGATAGAAGAATCACCTTCTCAGACCTGCTTTGTTGAATGGAGATATAAATATACAAATCAATGATAGATTTATATATTTTGCTATCTGTTGACATAGTTAATAGTCTTTCATTTCTATAAGAAATGTATTACCACAAACTCTGTGAACAACTTCCCCAGAAGGTTTGTATTTACAGGGAAGGGATCATTGTTCTCTGTCTCTGATTAAGTAGATACCTTGTTGAGGAGAAATTCGAGAGGAAATTCTGAAAAGATCAGAGCTGAAGAAAATACATCTTTGAACCTAAAGTGTACTTGCTTAACTTATTGACCAGGAATAGCAGAGAATGCTGCTTTATGTAAAAATAATAGGTCAAACCAGATACCCAGAAGCAGAGGAAACACACATTGCTACATTGTTCTAATGTTTCAACAAGAGCTACAGACAACTTTAATATTTTTATGAGTACTAATATTTTAATAAAAATGTGTCTATTTCTTTGTTAGTTTTTTAAAGGTTTATTATGTTGTAAGTGAAAGATTTCTTTAATACCAACATCTCCAACTATCCTTCTACCTTTTTCTCCTACTGTTCTTCCTTTTTATTTCAGGAAATCCTCATTTGTTGCATTTCCATTTTAAGCTCCTTCTAATGAATAAATATCATACTCCCCCCATGACCCTTTCCTCAGAAGAAATGGTCTTTTCATTTTATATGGAATATCCCCTTACCCCACATTTCCCATCTCTCTATTTAATTCTTTATTTAGCTACAACTACAACCAAGCATAATCCATAACAACATTTCTTTCGGCCCCTTCCCTTCATCTCAGATGGCTAGAAAATTTACTTTTTTTTTTTTAATTAAAGCCATTGAAGCCCACTTTACATAAAATTAATTTATGAGTAATCAGATCTTTCCTGTCTCTACTTAAGATAGCTTATTTTTTCTATTTCAAAAACTAAATTCACTGAGGCTATATGTTATATAATTCATCATATGTTATCAGTCTCTCACCCAAATATGTAGTCTTCTTCCAGATTTCTTCTGGGTCCCTGACTATCACATTACCTGCTTTATTAACTTTCTACTCATTCCTCCAAGCTTAGTGCATCCCTAGGGTAATGTTTCCTCTATTGATTATAAGCATCCAATCTGTTTAGTTCTCCATCATTTTGTACATTGAATGACCAGTGTAAAATCCTATCACATCCCACCATACTTGAGTGCTCACTTGTCCATTGGATCACCTCCAGATCCTGAAATCCTGAGGATAGAGTTTGTTCTCAATTCTTTATTTCTAGCACTCTAGCCCGCTGTGTGATAGACAACTTGCACTGAAATGTTTAACAAGTGTCAAAGGATTCTCTCAACAAAAAGTTCAGAGAAATGTCAGCTTTACTGGTATTTTACTGTCTTCTACATTTTTCTCCCACTTCTGCTCCATACTTCACTTAGGTACAAAAGAATCACATAAAACCATGCTCTGATTATTTCTCACCACAGTTGTATTCATTTACTCCCTTATTAGGTAAATTCCCTAACTATATAATTCTAACCAACTCAAAACTTTGCTTCCTAGCTGCCTCACTCTTTATATTATTGCACATCACTAAATTCTTCAAAGATTGCCCTTGTGGGGAATAATGATGAAAATCTCATGAAAGTTATAATAAATGAAAAATGTTATGTCTCCTTTTATCATGCAAGAGATCAGAGGACACTAAATTGAAATTTTACTTTTGATTTTTCTCTAAGGTCCAAACTTTCCTTAAATGGGAAGAACTGAGAATTACTGTACTCCCAACATCTATAATACAAGCTAATAGAAAGAGATTGTGCCACTATTCTTCAGTTTAAAACATGTTAACAAAGCGATTTAAAATTAAAATTAAATTGATAGGATCAATAAAGTACTTTAACACTATACCTTTTTCACTTTTTTGGTAGATTCTTGATCCTCATGAAACTGAACAAGAGATTTGATGGACTTTCTTTCTTCAGTGCTTCCTGGAGGTTTGATGACTCCAGAAGCCATTAATTTAAATCGATTCATTTCATATATGTATTCTGGTTTCTTATGATCTTGGTAGGCTTTGAGCACTGGCTTTGGGGAAAAAAGAGACATGCTAATTTTTAAGACATTGACATGAACATGTCTTATTCTTTACTACCTTTGGACTCTATCTCCATGGGAAATTGATCACAGCCTGGACTAATTTCCTATGCCAGCCACAATCATTGCAGAAGCTACCACTATTGTCTGCCTATAACCTACTATGTGACTAAACCTTTCTACTTTTTTCCCCATTAATTCTGTACTTAATTATTAATGGATACTTTTAGGAGTAAAATTATAACAGAGGCATGGGTTCACATACCCATTAATTATCATTATAAATGTTTATCATTCTCTACAATGTATAATGTTCCCACCTGTACCCAAAAGTCACTAATAATTTCCCATAGATATAACTGATTAAAGATGTAAAAACAAACCAAAGTGAAATGTTACATTAGGCTAATCTAATTTCAAATAAGGCAATAAAAATTTATCTTTTAACATATAAACTAAAGCACAGAATTCATCATAATGACCATAAGTTTCTAAGCATTATTCCTTTAGAATAATGTATGATCTTTTATATTCTGAAGGAGTGAGGGGAAAATTAGAGTAAATATAGGAAAGAGCTGTTTTCAGGCTGTGTAAATTACATTTGGTTTTGGATAAAATTCCTCTTGAGTCACTCATTGAAGAAAGACTAGTTGGAGATAAAAGAAATTGGGGAGGAAGGGTGAGGATTCAGCTATATAACAATGAGCAATAGGAATGCAGATTAAAGTCATAAGCTAAAAAGGAGAAAAGTACTATAAAACAAAGTAAAACATCATTAAAATGAAAAGGCAAAGTAGTGAATCATATCAAATAAGCAGCCAATTTTTAAAATAAAGAATTCTATCATTCAACAGCAAGAAATCAAACAATCCAATTAAAGAATTGGTAGATAATTCAAACAGATATTTTCCTAAGGAATCATACAGATAGATGGTCAACAGGTATGTGAAATGATACTTAACATCAAGGAAATGCAGTCAAACCACAATGAGATGTTACTTCAAGCCTGTTGGAATGGCTATATGAAGTAAAGTGTTGGTGAGGATATGGAGAAAATCTTTGGGCACTGTTGATCAGAATGTAACTTTCTTTCAACATTATATATATGAATATATTTTACATTAAAAATTGGGGAGACTGAATTTTCAAATAAAGAGGGAAAAAATTGGATTCACATACAGCATAATAGTTAATTATCTCTGAGAAAGTGAGAGCACCGAGTCTGAAATGGGGTATAAAATGTATATGCACTATACTTATAATACTGTATTCCTTTATATTCGATCAAAATAGAAAATATCACTAATTTTGAGGACAAATGATTGTTTATTATATGTCTATTACAGTTTTGTGCATGTTTAAAATTTCATAATAAAAAAATAAGAATAGAGGGAAACTTCTTAGTATAGAATTAATATTTAGCAAAATCAGTAGCAAATAATTACACTAAGTAACAAACCCTAGTATTATGAAAATCAGTAACAAGATCACTATCTTCACTATCACTTTTAGCTTTGAATTCAGAACAGGCTCTGTAAACAGGGCTTCAGATAGTTAATACATGATGCACGTGGTCATACAGTATCATGACTATTCTTTTGTTTTAGCACCAAAATAAGCTTAGAAAATAGAAAAATAAATAGAAAAATAAAAATAAATGTGACAGTGATCTTATATGATTTACAAAAAACAGATTATAGAACTCAGTTTGATCCATGAATTGCATTTCTTGATCCTTGATCTGAAAAACAAATTGGTGTAAACATTAGAAAAAAAGGTAAAATTATGTCAATAGTATTTATTGTGTAACTGAAAACTAAAAGTACAAGTCCTTAAATAAATATATGAACTTAAAAGAATATTATTGAGGTTTCTAGTACAAAAAAAATACATAAAATCTATTTGCCTTTCTCTATATTGAAAAAAATATTATGGAAGGATAATTCATTTATATTAGGAAACAAATATTAAAATAAGTATTAGTTCACCAGGAGAAGCATGGTATAACTTTATAGAAAACTATAATATCTCATAATGGATGAAAAATAAAAACTGCAAAAATATTTTAAAAAATGACAAATATTTATTTGGGGAAAATCATGTTATCAAAGATAAAAAAAAAAGCATTGGGTAAATTTCGACATCTATTTTTCATAAAATTAATCAATAAGATAGGTAGACAAATCTTTAACATTTCATCTTTAATATCATACTGAATGGGAGAACACTTAGAAAAAGGATGTTCACTGTTCCACTATTATTTCCAAAATTCTAGGTTATTATTCAATGAAATTAGTTCAAAGAATAATGATAAACAAAATATTGAAAAGAAAGTGGTAAATTTATTATTATCAGATTATATTATTGTTTACTGGAAATAACCAGAAAAACTATTACAAAATTGGCAATATAGAAACAGTAACCTTACTAATAAATTTAGTAAGAACCATTTGGAATTCATAGAAGAAAGGTTCATGATGACTTTGAAGGGAAAATAAATGAAGTTCCATTTTATTCTTGACTTGGAAAACTAATTGAAATAAAAATATCAATTCTAAGTTAATCTATAATCTTACTATGATGCAAGTGTAATTAGTGAGTATAAGCAGTGGTCAAGAGAACAAAAGCTAAATGTGGAGAAAGCAAAGTACATTCTAAAAAGAATGTTACAACTCAGATAGGCAGAAGAGAAATTAATTTATCAGACAGAACAAAATTAGGGTTAACGTTCATAACAGACATGTGTTAACACACAGGTAAAAAGGCAGAAATGATCTAGTTTTAGAGTAGCAAAGGATTATAGATAAAATCCACAAAATAAATCTGTGACAATGAATGAATTAAAATATCTTATGAATATCATTCATAAGATGCAAATTACAATGTGATACCATTTGAGCTTATCAGTTTAGTGAAAACAAAAGAACAGATAACAAAGATTTCAAAAAGATGTGTGTAAATAGATCTTCTCATACACTATAGTTGGAAAGACAACCCAGTTAAATCTTAGCTAATAAGTGGACAATATTTTTCAATATTAAAATGTGCATTGTCTACAACCTAAAAGTGCGACTTCTAGTAAGTCACTTCTATGTATGAAGGTAAAGCTGTTCAATGCAGCATTATCTGTAACTGGAAATAACCACAATAACAAAAGGAAAAGGAAATTTGCATCAATAAGAGATCAATGGATACCAAATACAGTGCAATCAATACACAGGAAGTAGCAAAGCATACGTGACATGCAGCAGGGAGGATGCGGGGATGCATGATAACAGGAAAATTTACCTTTGGGGGCAAAAGCCATTACTAATAGGTCATATGTCTGTTGGGACATTCCAAAGAGGCTAGGAAACTGGGTTACAGGTGAGAGATGTGCTGCTGACCACCCTTTAGTGTGCCAGAGGGGGCGAGAGAGATAGGAGGTGCTCCTCTTATCTGAAGCTCCATCTCTCTACTTGCTTCCATGTTCCACATTTCCCTCTTTTTTAACTTTTAAAAAGGACCCAAGAGACACTATCCAGGTCCCCATCCTGTGGGCTAGCCTCACAGATCACTATCAACCTCTTCCATCTCAATTTCTTCTTCATTTCACATGTGACCCCTAACATGGAAGGATTAAGTCTAACTCCTAGGATCATAGAGTTAAATAATTCATTGGAAAATTAATAAAATAGGAGAAAAAGATTAAGTATTTTCAGGTATATCTAAGTTTTCATTACATGAAGAAAACCACCTCTCTCTCTCTATCTCTCTCTCTCTCTCTTTCCAGATATAGATTACTCTTACTGAACTTCCTAGTATGGGATGTCTAAGAAATCTTTACAACCCACATAGTTAGGTACCTGTATTAAATGTGATCTTACAGAGGATTTGTTCACCAGAAAAACAGTTGTCTGCACTATATTATCTATCTCAAACTGTCTAGAACTCAACTTTTAAACCAATTTTTACAACTTCATAAATATGTCTTTACTTTAAGGTTTTCTCTTTTGTTAATTAAGAGTTGGGAAATGACTTTAACCTCCCCCACTCTCTCATTCTCCTCCACCCCTGAGCAATTTTTGCTACTTTTTCTATAACCAAAAGTGGCTAAAATGCTGCTTTATTTTAACTTACCAGAGGCTCTAGTTTCACAGGCTGCTGTCGTTTCCTTGTCTTCTCCTGAGCTTTTGTAACATGCTTAAATATCAGGGTTTGCTTATCAGCTTCATATTCTGTTGGTGCTACAACACTCAGTCTTCCTCTTCCTCGTATACTATTCATTCTTACATGTAATTGGTTTTCCACATCCTCTTCATTTTGTGCCAGGTTGAAGTCACTCTCTGAGGCAGGGAAAGCCATCCTCACTACTGGAAAGGGTGGGGGGAATAGAGCAAGAAGATAGGGTAAATAGGGCTAGTGGAAGGTACTCAAAAACTAAGAAGAACTTAATTTACTCACCTTCAAAGAAAACCTGTCAAAGTAATTCCATTTCCAAAATGAGAACTTGAAAATGGAGGAATGGAAATTAGAAATGTGACTGGCTTTCAAGAAGCCCTGTAGCTGGGTATGGTGGTGAGCTTGGTATTTGAATTTCTAAAAGTTCTTGGATGCTGTTACTGCTGCAACTCTCATTGATTTGGGGGCCACACTGGTGTTGACTTGGAAGAACGAAGAGAAATGCAATTAGTACTGATATAAATCATTGTTTCTCATAATCGAGTATGCAAAATCCTTCCTGGTGAGCTTATTCAAAAGGTAATTCGAATCCAGGCAATCTGACAAATATCAATTAGGTTTGTTTGAAGAAACCAAACAAAGAGGGGGAGAATGAGTTTAGGGCTAAATACTCAAACAGTGATTCTGGAGTTTTTATGTGCATGAGAATCAACTGAGGGAGTTGCTAAAATACAGATTCTGATTCATACACTTAAAGGAGCAAGATACTGAAACATTAGGGCCAATAGCTTTTTGGTCTTGAGTCCTAACTCCCACGTACACACCCACCCCATTAGAAAGGTGGAGTAACTTCCCTTCAAAACAGTATTATTAGCAGACTTGCTTGAGTTAGGCCTAGATTGTGGTCTAAATCTGCAATGACCTATCAAACTGTAGTGCAGATGTCCTCTGGAGTTTGACAAATTTAAGTAACTACATTAAAAAACAAACAAACAAAATAAGCAGGTAAATTTAACAACTGTCTTATTATTTTTTTAGTAACAACTCTCTGTTTTACTTTTTTCCTATTATATTATTTATTTTGTTTTATATTGTTATCTTGTGCCATGTTCCCCACTCCCCCCTATGCTCTATGCTTTAATTTTGCTAAAAATTAGTTTAAAAATTTTGTGTTTGTCTTCTTTTGGTCCCTCATATAAGTGAGACCATCCAGTATTTCTCTTTTTCTTTCTGACTTATTTCTGCTAACAATAAATGTGTTTTAGTAAGCAAAGTGTTACTTCTTCAACAAGTAACCAATGTGAACTTATTAGTGCATTGTTTTATTTTTTGTTACTACACCTTGGTTGTTCAATGCAGGGCACACCTGAATTCAGATCAACTACAGGCCCCCACACTGGATAGCTCAGGTCTACACTGACCACTCAGGGTAAGAACTTGGACAAGTCTCTTGATATCTCTACTCCTTACTATCCCCCCTGTGGAATGACAGAGATGGTAGGTAGTCACTGAATTCCTTTCCAGAGACTTCCTCTGCCTCGCCCAGCCTTTCTCTAATTACTCTGGAAGCCAAGCTGGGTCTTGGTCTAGAAGTTGGAATCCCAGACTCAGGACTCACCAAGTGAGACTATAGCAGTGGCCTCCGAGGATCTCCAGAGACCGCAGAGCCACGTCTGGGGGTACCAAATTGCTGTAGACGGCAATGTTTCCCGTTGCTCGGCAGTCACCGGGGTCTCCAGGGAAGCACGTTTGGCGGACCTGTAGCCGCGCAAAGCCACAGCCAATCGCAGCTCTAAGTCCAGGAGGACAATCTAGCCAATCAATGGCCAGGGAATAATTCCACGTCGTTAATTGGTGGAAATCCGCATTGGCCCCGCCTAGATCCTCCTCCTTGCTGGGAACTCCGCCTTGGCAGGTAGACAGGCGGCAGGAGTAGAGCTTTGTGTCCTTAGTGTTTCGACACCCACGCTGAGCATCCTGCAGAGCGCTTTTCTGTGTTCACCCCACAGGCTTAAGACAGTCCTGACTTCCACGTTAATCTAATATTTTCTTGCTTAGGAGAATCACGCATCTCCATAGAAGGAGGGAGGTTTGGAGACAGTCTTGGCCAGACCCTCGGAGGGAGCAACTTTCCTGCATCTCTGCTCCATCCGCTGACCTCCTCTCTGGAGTATCCGTACGCTGCGGCGCTAGGGATGCGAACTCTTCTTCCCCTCAAACTCGAAGGTGTCCATTCAGCTAATGTACTTTCCACTTGCATCGCATGAACCCATGTTGTGAACCCTGTGCCCTCTTTTACCAAAGCTGCCCCTGGACCTTGTTTTGGTGGTTACGTCCCTGGGACTACTGCTAATGCCATGTAGAGGTGCCGCCACTGCAGCCCCACTGCTCTTCTTTTATGTTGAAAAAATTATATTTAGAATTAGCCAGCTGGACTCAGTTTAGGTGATCCCAATTTTATTGGCAACATCCAAAGCATCATAGTCAGGAGCCAGTCGAACATAAGCCTTCTTCTCTCCATCAGGTCGGATCAGGGTACTGACCTTGGCCACAACAATGTCATAGAGCTTCTTCACAGCCTGTTTGATCTGGTGTTTGTTTGCCTGAAGATTCCTTTTTTCACTTAGTGGTTAGGGAAAGGAAAGCAACCCTTTCACCTCTTTGGGGAAATACTGCACCAAATGTCAGTCTTAGTTTTTAAAAGCCCATTGAATATGACAATCACTGCTGCTGGAACTTTTTATTTTCTTTTGCTCTTTTTGGTCCCTCCTTTTCCCCCCCCTCTGATAGTTGTTTCTTGCCTTGGATGCTAAGCCCTATATGAAGTGCTTTCCATATCCTACCCACAGCCTATATTCTCTCAATCTTCTATGTCAGTATGTATATTACAAACTGAGTATGACACCACACGCAAGTCAGAGAATCATGTAACAGAAGTAGAATGGAGATTAATCTAGCATTCTGGCTTGATTAGTAAGAGAACTAGATGCAGAGAGCTGGCAAATGATTTTCTCCCAGGTAAGTCGAATAGTTGTCACAGACAACTAGACAACGAGAATACAGGTCTCCTGATGAAAAAATTTGGAAACATCAAGAGAATAACTTCACTTTAAAAACAATGCAGAAAAACTTCAAATGTAGACATAATAAACACTAGTTTTCCTACAGATGAACGGTACACATATAGTTAATCAAAGTCAATGAAATATGAGCTGATAAAAGATAGTAATTTATATAAACTAGTAATGATAAAAGAAAATCAAAGCCAACTAAATCACTTGGAGCATAAAATAATATAATTTTTATATTAATATAAAATATTTTAATATTTAATATAATAATTTTTAATATTGTACATATCCAATAAATATAACTCATTGCAGATGTTCAGTGAAATTTTTACTCTTGCCTTCATTTATGTGGAGATAAATTCTATTGCGCCTCAGTTCCAGGGTTCCTTTTTTTAGTACAAGAAGATAATTATATTCTGTGTACATTCCAAGAGCCAAAGAGAGAGGTGACAGAAGACATAGAAGCACAGAAGCCATAGAGCACAGAAGCCTGAAGGTGTTGCTTTATTGAATACTACTCACCAAAACACTGTAAGTTTATTTTTTAATGCAGCAAGATTTCATCTTCATTATCAAATGAGTACAGTGCCAAAAAACAAGAACTGTTTAGCCTGTTGATTCTTTTTTTAATAGTTCCTGGTAACAATTGTTACCATATGCTGGATATTGTTTATTTGGCAAGTATTGTGGGACACCTCTGCATTCATTTTCTCAAACATCCCACAAATCTGTAATTTCCATATTGTAGCTACAGAACTAGGTTATGAAAAAGTTGCATCTTTAATACAAAAATAAAAATAGATAAAGCTTATTGAGCATTAAGTTAGGATTTATAGGCTGGCCCTTTGTGAAAAGCTTTTTATCATTATAATACTTTGCAATAACATTAGTTTAGAGATATTTATTATCCCTACTCCACTAATGAAGAAACTGAGGTGTAAAGATGTTATGTGACTTAGTGAAGGTCACTCTAGAGGTGATTAAGCAGCAGAGTTGAGATAACAGATCCAGATCCATCAACTTAAATAGCAAGACTTCTATAAGATTTTAAGACCTAGAATGTTGAATCATGGAATTCTGCTACTACATATGGGGACTATATTCTGAAAAATTCCTGAAGCAAAGCACCTATGTATTTTCATAAACTTCAAGGCAAATTATTTTAACTGCATTGATGAACTCACAGGAATAAGAGCATCTTCAAGGGTAGTAATCACAAGGTGAAATGAAACCAGAGTGATACATAACATGGAAGTCATGGTCCCCTGGGAGGGAGGGCAGATGCTTTTACAAGAAAAATAAAGCTTTTGGAATTAACACCAAGTATAGATAGAAAAGTATGTCTTGCTTAATCTACATTAAATGGAAAACTAAGTTTTAAGTTGCTATACAGACTTGTCTGAGACTCTTGGAAAGGCCGATCCCTCAGTAATAGTTTGGGCTAGAGAAAAATAAAATGTCAGTGAAGAAAGTCTACAAGAAAACTACCATGTGTCTACCTGCAAATTCAGGTGGAAAAAAAAACCCAGCTCTGGGTTTTGAATTTAGATTACCCATATGCTCAGTGGGGGTGGGGGGAGGATATGGGGGGGATGCAAGATACTGGAGAATAGTCATCAAAAGAAAGGCATAATCAACTTTGACCTCTTAGAATTCTTGTAGGCACAGTCAGTTAAATATAAATTTACAAATATTGTAGAAAACAAGAGTCTCCTATCTACTTCTGACAAGAGTCAGAAAGCAAACAACAGGTTTAGGAGGCAAATACATTATCAGACCTACTAGACACAGAACAATCATAAATGTTTATAAAATAGTCGAATATATAGTAAGAGATAAAATTTAAAAGTATGAGAGGACAAAAATGGTAGAAGGAGCTTCAGAAATCTCTCTCCACAAAAGCAATGAATAAGGCTTTTACAACTATATGAATCTCTAGAAAATGCAAATCTGTAGTTCCATAGAGTAGATCAGTTGTCTGGAGTGGAGTTGAGGTAGAAGATTGAATGGCAAGGAGAACAGGGAAGCCTTTTGTTACATATATAAAGCAATAAAACTAAATTAAAAATTATATTCTTGTTATTACTCTTCAAAATTAAAAGTGAGCTTGCTCAGCATGCAGATTTCCAGACCTTACAGCAGGCATAATAAATAAGAATCTCTAGAATTGTTGGATAGGCAATTATATTCTTAAAATTTTTTTATAGATAAATCAAATGAATATTTCCAATTAAGAACCACATCATTAGGTTAAAAAATGTGAAGATAAAAAGATGTTAACCTAAATAATCAAGTCATAAGACAGTCTGCATAGTATGATAGATTATATTTTTATAAGTTCAGAATGTACATATACTCAGTGACTATGTGGAAGAGAAACTAAGTATAATATTTATGGATATTTCATGCTATGCCCTTTGCTTTTCTATATATTTAAAAACAAAGGCCATAGAAGGCCTTTTGCATTGAGAAAAATTTGTTGTTTTAAAATTAATGTATGGAAATACAAAAGTACAAAGTGAAGGGTAATGAACTTGGTGGAGGCCAACACAAAGGACTAGGGACACTGGTGGTACTTGTAATCTCCAGTGAAAAGGAAAAACACCTGTTCCATAAAACGATCATTGGGAGATTAGGTAAATTGGTAGACCTGGTGCCTAATTTCTATTACCTCCAAAAAGGTCAAGTAAGTTGCTGGGAAGTCTGGAAGTGGGAGTGGTAAAGTCCCCACATAATTCACTAGGGAAGAGTGTGTACATATGTGTGTGTAAATTTACCTTTGGCTTTAAGCTGTACACAGTTTAATGTCAGTCTGAGAACTGCTTAAAATTGTTTTCATTTTTGAATGTGCTCATTTCTTCGTCCATAACTGTTAGATTCCCAAAGGAGTCTGTGACCTCTGTCCCCAGAGTTGGGAACTCTATACAATACCAGGTGTACCTACACACTCCCTGAAGGCAGTCCGCTGTACTGATGCCTTTGTGGTATAGTATTTTGTGCTTTATTGCCACCTTGTGGTAAAATCAATGTACTGCCAAAGGAAAATTTTCATGAGACATTTTGAATCAGGGCAAGAACTTATACCTCAAATTCAAGGGACTTGTGGCATTTTCTGGTATGTCTGAGGCATTATGGTAAGGAATAAATTAATACCAAATTTTCTTCTAAAATTTTGAATCAACATTAACTATGTGTGAGTAAAGATCGCTGGCCAAGACCAGGGATTTGTATTCCAGGAATTAAAGATCTTTACAGGTGATCTCTAGGCCAATGTTGAATGGTTTTGAAAGGCCATGTGATGGTGGTCCTTAAATTTAGCTGTATATCAGGATCACTTGGACAACTTCGAAAATGCTAATTAAATTAATTAGTGAGAGATACATTGGCAGCATTTTTTCTAAAGTGTTCCCTTCTTCAGGTGATTCCAGTTCATAGCCATTTTAGTGCTTTGCCACTCTATTTGCCTGGCTATTCAAGCTGTGACCCATGGACCTGCAGCTTGTTAGCCATGCAGACTCAGGTCCTGTACCAGTCATTCTCAGGTGGATCACTGATGTAAAATTTGATAAATGCTGTTATAGAGAACAGAATAGGTATCTAGTAAATCCACTGGATACACAAAACAGAAATGGTGTCTGAAAGGTGTGCTGCTGAGGAAATGGTGTGACTTCTATGATTCTCTGTGGGACAGTTCGAAGTGCTAGAAAGTTCTTTTTTGGTAGATATCAAAATCAACTTTTTTATGGTAATAGTCATAAAGGTATTTTTGCTAGGTAAATTAGATGATTTTAGGGACGCACCTAACATAAGGCACTGGTTGCCAGGAGAACCAACCAAATGACTAGAGGATTGGAACTTTCAGTTCTAACCCTCTCATCTCTGGGGAGGCAGGAGGACTAGGAGGTTGAATAAATGACAGGTGACCAATGATCTACTCAATTATGCATGCTTATGTAATGAAGCCCCCATAAACTCCCAAAGGACAGATGGTGAGCACCCTGAGATTAGGGAAGAATAGCCTGCTAGAATACAGAGCATGGAATCTCCTTGACCTTTCATCATACCTTGTCTTTTCATTTCCTTTGTCTGGCCTTTCTTGGGTGTAGGGTAAATGAGTTATTAAAGATTTTTACACTTTTCTGCATTAGTCTCTATGACCAGTGCTTGTGGTATTGTGCCCCCATAATTGTACACACCTGGGCCCAGTGACCGATGCATGCCCAAGTGGGCACACCTGGGACTAGGGGGGTTTAAAGGGTGGTGTTACCCCGTTGAGGAGGGGAACTCAGGGGAAGACTCAAGTGGCTGTTTCCCTACTGGCTGTTTTTCCCTGTTCACTGTTAAACATTCTGTGAAGATAATAACAAGAGCTCTAACACTCTTCTTTAGATGCTAGAACCCATGATGAAACTACTCAGATAGGGATGGTTGCAAAACAGTGGGTTATAACTATAACAAATTGGTGGTCTAATAAGCAAAGTATTTCTGAGTTTAATTAATTTGTTTCAGCAAATTAATTGAGCCTGAACAGGGTGTTGTTGGGACCTTGAATCTATAGCTGAAAGCACAAGTTAGAAACATAGGAGTTAGCCTGAGCTTGTGGCTAGCATCTGAAATGGGGGTGGAGGGCAGCCTTGTGGGGCTGAGTCCTCAAAGTGTAGGATCTGATGCTATCTTCAGGCAGACGACGTTAGGACTGAGTGGCTCCAATGGCTTAATCCATTACCGTGAGGTTCTTTATAAGTGTTAGAATTGAGTGGAATGGTAGGACACCAAGCTGAATTCAAGAATTGGTTGTTGGTGTGGGTGTTGATAGAATTGTAGGATGCCAATCTGGTATTCAAAAATTAGTTGCCACATCTAAATGTAGGAATGGTGATCAGAATCTTAATAGTATAGGACAGGGGTTAGTGGATACTGTTCCATGGGTCAATTCCAGACTGCCACCTGTTCTTATTAATAAGGTTTTATTGGAGTACACTCATGCCCACTTAGTTACATATTTTCTTTGGCTATTTTTGTGCTATACCAACAGAAGTGTGAATCATTGCGACGGAGATTATATAACCCACAAAGTAGAAAATATTTAATAACTGGTCATTTAAAGAAAAGATTTTCTGACTCCTACTATATTAAGTGCACATGTGTGACAGACACATGCGATTTAGAAAATACCATGTGATGATAAATTACCATTCTAATTTTAGTAGCTGTCAATTTCTCATTGCTGTTAACTTTTGCCCTAGTTGTGATTTCTGTAGTCTGTATAATCTTTTTTATTGCTTTAAGTCATGTTGAAAATCAGTCAGTTTTGTCTAGAAATTCTGTTTTCAAATGGTAAGAAAATAGTGACACACTGTGGACAATAGCAGGAAGCTCTGAGAGTTACATTCCTCAAGTCATTGTTATATTTGGAAGAAAAGCTTCTAAAGAGGAATCTTGCAGACATTAGGGCAAATAAGGCATTTGGAACATATCCACTGACATTATTGCTCCTTAAAAAACCACTAGAAGATTTTATTTTTTAGTTATGAACTCAGAGGAATTAGGAAAAAATAAATAAAAGTGATACAAGTTTGGATTCTGGAAAGCAGAAATATGAATGGTAAGTGATTAAACAGATACAAGAAAGGTATTCTAAGCAACGATGGTGAAGAAAAAGAATAACCAACCTGATGTGATATCTAATTAAAGCTAAATCTTGATAGATCAAACAAAAACTTCAAAAGCAACGTGACAAATATAAACCAACATCCCTATGACTTTGAAAGAAGTTCTTAAGACTAACTAATGAAGTACAGATAATAATCTTAGGAATGTTAAGTACATTCACATGTTAAATATTGACAACACATAGAAATAAAAACAACTAGAGGAGCAGTATTTAACCAACAAAGATTAATATTCAGAATGTATGAGCTATCACTCCAAATCAACAAACTCCTAAACCAAACAGAAAAAACAGACAAATTAAAAATAAATCAGCCATTACAGAGATCATTGACATTCTCTGTGGACACCTCTTCTATTCTATTCCCCATTATACATTCCCAGAAATAATAATCAGTACAATGGATTTGATGTTTATCATTCCTGTGGTATTTGAAACTTTTAAATCACACATATGAGTAAATAATATATTATTTTGCATGGTTTATAATTTTGTAATTATGGTATTGTAACATGTATACCTATCTGTAAAACTTGTTTTCTTCCCACAAAAAGTAAATAAATATATTTTTAAAAAAAGGAAAGAAAAAACAATGTATATGAGCAGACAGCTCACAGCCAAGGTCAAGAGGCATACAAAAATATCCACTATCTTATCAGTAAAAGAAAAATGAATGAGGACTCCAGACCCAGCCACCAGCAGACCAACACCCTGGTGAGGACCACCAGCAGAGCCCTGCCAGTCCACAAGACCATGAGACAAAGGCCTGAGGTCACAGCATCTTGGAGTGATCTTTTTGTTTCAAACTTTGTTTTGCAAAATTGGGTCTCAAGCATGGGTACTTTCCACTTTGTTTTGCAAAATTGGGTCTCAAGCATGGGTACTTCCTGAGGAATAAAAAATGTAGACAGAAAATTATTGACGAGAGCCATCATTTCTGGGAATGTGAAATCACTGGGCAAAATTGCATTGCCTTGGCAACTGGCCCATGAGGTAATTTATATATTAATTTCAGAAGGACACAGAAAGGATCTGCCTACATTATTTTAAAAGCTATCAGAAGAAAATAAATCCAAAAAAATTATAGCAAAATATGAAAAAAATTACCAACCTGATGTCAACTATAAAGTCCCCAAAGACTCTAGAATGACTTGTAACAGGTATCTATGGTGTTAGGGGCTTAAATGAGGAGGTTGGCTAACAATATGCTTAGTACAGATTGTTCCAACCCCAGGAGAAAATGGAGAACTTTTTTGTAGAGTGGCTAAGACAAAAGTCCTCTAGACTAAGGAATAGAAGGCACATCTGAGAATGGAAACCATACTGAAAACCATAGAATTACCTGAATGTGTGCGCAAAAGATGCGATAATGCAGTCCTCTTTTATTACGTAGCTCTCAGAGTAGTGGAATAGGATGTCCCACTGTATCCTATTTCTTAGGACTGAAGGTGTTTTCAAGATTGGACTTTCAATTTTAAAACCAGAACACGAAATGAAAAAGCAAACAGTCTTGAGAAAACAAAGATGAGCTAGTCATCCTTGTCTTAAACATTGCCATTTAGACTCTTCCAGCTGGAGCCTGGGTGAATTGTCCCTAGGGAATCTGACTAACCTAGGAGGAAAGCTCCAAATGCACAGGCAATGGTGACTCTACAACAACGAAGTAGTGCAGCCAGATCAACCTGGTAGTGAAGTTCATATCATAGTGTAAAAGTTCCACCTGGGTTTATGGAGGTTCCAACCATGTTTTTAGACCCTCCTGCTAGAAAATAAGCAGACAACTAAAGATTATCAGATAATTCAAGGACACAAAAGATAGGAACTAAAACAAACAGGAAAATCTTGAGTGGCAGGCATGTGATTCAATTTGAGGTGGTCAGAGAGTTTCTCTTGGATTTCAGCAAGTGGATCTGGGAGAGATAATTCTTTCCTCATCTCTAACTATAGTACTGCTAGTACATGTGGTAGCCTGGAGTTCTGGAGAAGAGGAATATTATTCCCCTCTGTAAAGGGAAATCACAGTTGACCACATAAAGATACTAAAGGTGAAATGGAGTCAGTATAGAGTTCTGATAACTTTTCATGCCAAGTTTCATTGACCCCTAAGGCAACCCTTCCTTTTTGCAAAGTTTGGTTGTAAAAATCAATGAAACCCAACACTTTTTATTTTCAAATGCTTACGTTTGAACAGATTTTCTGTTATTCACTACCAGCTTGTCCTGGCATGACATTGTTTTTCCTACATTCCTACATATTTGTTTTTTCTCTTTTTTTAATATCTGTTTTTTTTTCAATCCATACTTACATCCAGAATGTTTCTAAGTCAGCTTATTCCCCTTTTTAAAAATAAAGATCACATAACTCATGAAAGTAAAAATAGATAAGATTTCTTTGAATATTAAGTGCATTCAGTAGACCTAGAATATCCCTCACAGTGAAGGTCCTTCTCAGAGTCATATATAAAAGAAGATATCTGAAAGATAAGTATCTAAACCACAGAGCAAAGAAAGGAAAATCCTGTGCACTAGCCTTCTCTGTTAGCCTTCTCCCAAAGCAAAGAAGGAAAGAGATTGTATCAGTTAGAATTGTGTTTAACAGCACAAAACACTCATTTAGTTGTTTAATTAAATAGAGTTGTTGGGGGTCACTGATAGAAAGTTTCTACAATCCTCTTGGCCTTTTCATTATGGTGCAATAAGGTTGCTGCAGTCCCAGTCATCAAGTCCACATTCAAGACAAAAATAAGGGAATAAGGTCAAAGGTTATATTTGTATTATAAAAGCAAAAGCTCTCTTAGAGGCCTGTACAGTAGATTGGATTTCTATTAGTGTCTCATTCAAATGTTTATATCTCATTGAAAGGAAGGCCTTGAAGGTAAGAAATAGGATTTTCCTACATCACTTGGAACCATCACAATCCATTACCTAAAGCTATACAATATGGAATGTGGAAGCAGGTAAGAGATATGGAGCTTCAGATAAGAGGAACACCTCCTATCTCTTTAGCCCCCTCTGGCATACTAGTGGGTGGTCCATAGCTGATCTCTTACCAGCTATCTCACACAGTCTCAACTCTTTGGAATGTCCCAAGAGATATATGACCTATTAGTAAATGACTGTTGCCCCCAAAGGTAAATTCTCCTATTATCATGCATGGCATTCCCTTATCATCCCTGCTGCATCTCACATATGCTTTGCTCCTTCCTAATTCCATCATTGTAATATTTCCTTGCTGAGTATATAAGGAGCTTCACAACTTCATAAAATCGAACCTGGACATCCCCATTCTGTGGGCTGGCCTCACAGATTGCTATCAACCTCTTCTGTCTCATTTTCGTCTTCATTTCACGTGACTTCTAACAATACAATATTGCCCCTGCCTCTCAACTTCTCCCAATTAAGACTGTACTAACAAAGAAAAAAGAGAAAAAGACATGTGTGGAAAAGTAGTCTATCACAAAAACCAAAATAAGCAGGTTACAATTCTAAAATAATAGCTAAAACTGAAACTCTTACACATTACTGGTGGGAATCCATATAAAGGTAATTACTTGAAAAAATAGTGGACATTTTTAATGGCCTTTATAGATGTGCTTAAGGATCTTGAGGTGGAGGAAGCTATCCTTGGTTATTCAGGTGGATCCAGTATAACCACAAGGGTCTTTGTAAAGGGAAGCAGGAGGATCAGAAAACAGGTGATGAAGGAAGTGGAGGGTGGAGTGATGCATTTTGAATATGGAATCCACAAGCCAAGAATGTGGGTGGCTTCTAGAAGTTGGAAAAGAAAAAGAGTCTTTTCTAGACCTTCCACAGGGGACATGACACCATCACCACTAGACTTCTGACTCTAGAGCAGTACTTTATTTTAACCACTAAGTTTGTGGTAATTTGTTCATGTTTCATTAGGAAACTAATGTTCCTGTCTAGTAGTCCGACATTTTGGCATCTAAAAGAGTTCATTTTTCACTGCATATTTCTATAATTGTGTCTGAATCTTCTTCTCTTTCTCCTTTTCTTTTTTGCTCCCACCTCCCCTCTACACCTCCTTCTTTGTTAAAAACACCATAACTGAATTATAAATCATACACAATCTACTCATTTAAAGTATATCTAAATGACTTTTACTATATTCAGAGATGTGCATCTATCATCACAATCAATTCTAGAATATTTTCATCACATCAAAATGAAACCCTGCACCCCTTAGCTGCCATCCTTTGTTTTTCCTGTTCCCTCCCTCCCTAACAACTACCAACTATTCCTGATCTCTGAAAGTAAGACTAACTTTCATATAAAAATTGTTATATAATATGTTGTCTTTCATGACTGGCTTATTTTATTTTGCATAGTGTTTGCAAGACTCACCAATGTATAGCAAGTATTAGTACTTCATAGCAAGTATTAGTACTTCATGTCTTTTCATTGTTAAATGATTCCATTTTGTAAATATACAGTATTTATCTGTTCATTAGTTGATGGGCATGTTATTAGGAATAATGCCATTTATAAACAGTAGTGTGTAAGTTTTGTGTGGAAAATAAAACTTTTTATTTAATCATTAACAAGCATTTATTAACTCTCTATTGTGTGTATAACATATGGGTATGAGTGTAAGTTGGGGCATTGTAGGAGAGTAGGCACTCAAAAGAACTATCTACGCAAAATTTAACTCTTACCTGATGACTAGTTGGACTAGTTAAGGAAAACAGATTAAGCTTTCAGGACATATTAAAATAATGAATGATAATAATGTAAATTATTTTCTCAGGTTAATTTTTTTTCCTTGTTTAAATATAGAATACCTACTTATATTCTCCATACTGAGTAAAAAGATGGGGTAAGTCTGGGGAATGTCAGTTAAAAAAAAAGATAAGAGATGGAAACCCTTTAAAAACACACCTATATAACTATCCCACAGGGTATACTGGTCAAGATGTCCTAGAATAGGGTGTTTGATTCCAGGGATTTACTTCCCTCTCTTCATGATTTTCCTCACAAACACTCTTTCTAAAGAGTGTTGTCAGCAACTCAGTAACAGTCTTTCAGTGTTGACCTCAGCTATACTGCTGACCTGGAAAAGGAGACTATCTTTGCTCTTTGGCTTTTTTTTTTACAGTGAGTCCAAATCTGTTTCTGAAAGTTTAGCAGGATTTCATCAAGGGCAGGCCTTGTAGGCCCCTAATTCATAGCCAGTATCATTAACATCATTTGTTGAGTGTCTACAAGTGCTTGGGCTTTAGCAACAAATCTTTCCTCTGTTGTCTATGGCTTTAAAGTAGGAAATAAATTTGGGTTCCATCTCTTTCTCTGTCATCCAGAGGAAGTCTCTTCTCGGGGTGATGCCTCATTGGTTCTGCAGGAATAGCTTTTTGTCATCCTCTGCTATAATATAAGGCAGCCTACATGTGGCTATGAAATATGAATAACATTGCTCATGAAGAACATTCCTCAAGCTGACAGGATAAGATGGGTTTTCTTAACTCTTCAGAGGTTTCCAGCCTGAATTCCAGCTTGAATTTAAGGCATGCAGATAATAGAACATCCCACATTCACACAGTATTGTGTGTAGAATTTCAGTTATTGTCTATTGAATTTCAGGGCCCTGTTTGATCTTTAAAATAATTCTGGATAATAGAAAGGGCAGAAATGTATGTTGCCATTTGATGGATGGTGAAATTTAGTACATAAAGAAACTGCACCTGTGAAAGTTTTAGTTAATAAGTAGCAGAGTCAAAACCCTAGGTGTCCTGTCTCCCAGACAATATCTACCACTTCTGTTCACAGTGAGTGAATAAAAAAAGAGAAATAAAATCTTTGTAAAACTAAAGTAAATGACAGTTCTGTAGCCTGGTTGCTACAGACTCCTTTAGCACCCCCAGCTTGAGTCTACACCTTTCCTAGTTTCAGAAACCAACTTCGCCCACTACTAAGACGCCCTATTTAGTGTTGGTCCAGACACACAGGCAATGCTGAATAAATATTTGTTCAAAGAACAAGTGATTGAGTGGTTCTAATCACTAAATTCCTTCTCAATCACAGAGTCTAGGGAACACTGCAGATAGTTTTATAGAACAGGCTTCTATTGGCATCTTTGCCTAATGTCCGTTCGTTGTTTTGTTCTTCTATTGCATTTGCAGTGAAAGAAAACACTTCTTTTCTTGCCATGGGAAAGGCAAATAACTGTGCAAACCTGGCAGATAGCCAAGTCTGCCTGGGCAATAAAGGAGGCAAACCAGTTAGCTATTAACCAACAGACAAGATAATTCAGCTACTTATCAAATAGCACCTCTCTTTGGAGGCCCTTTCTTGACATTTTTCAGCCTAAAGTGGTAACACAGATTAAGGCCTTAGGCAATCACAGTGTACATTTGCCCTCCCTCTGTTCCCTCAATGGTATCCATATGGAAGCAGGCTGTGATAAACATCGTGGAACTTGAGGTGGAAGAAGTCACAGACAAATAGGTAGTCTACAGGTTGAGGTTTTAGTGAAGCTGGAAAGGGAATTGATGGGAATGGAATAGGCTTAATTGCCTTCTAATATTTTCCTACAACTTTAAATTTATTTTGACACAACTTAAGGCTTATTTTCTACCGGTGGCTCCTCAACCCACTGGAGTCCTTATAGTTTATAATTTAGGCAAAGTTACAAAACTGTATGTTAAAAAGTATGAAAAAGGCTGTATGAAAAAGGCTGAGTAGTGTAAAGAATGTGTAGGATAAGCTAATTTCAGGAATGGAAATTGAGGCAGAAAAGAGTCTGGGGTGAAGTTACAGAAGATTTCAGGGGTAACTGCTAGCAGTTAAGATAAACCATTTTACAAGCCGGGCATGGTGGTGCACACTTATAATCCAAGCGCGAGGAGGCAAGAAGACAGGGATCACTTGAATTCAAGGGCTTGAGACTACCCCAGGCAACATAGTGAGACCTGGTTCTTGAAAAAGCAGCCAGGTATGGTGGCAGGCACCTGTAATCCCAGCTACCTGGGAGGCTGAGGCTGGGGATTGCTTGAGTTCCGTGGGATTGGGACTACCCTGGGCAACATAGCGAGACGTGGTCTCAAAATAAAATAAAATAAAATATTTTCCATTTTCTCTCACAAAACTTGCTGTC
This sequence comes from Uropsilus gracilis, assembly GCA_004024945.1. Lineage (NCBI taxonomy): Eukaryota > Metazoa > Chordata > Mammalia > Eulipotyphla > Talpidae > Uropsilus > Uropsilus gracilis. The sequence goes on along the minus strand of PVHY01000507.1, from coordinate 73,101 downwards.
ATTATGCAAAAATTGTAGCTTTAATCTCTTTTATAAAATTTAGTATCTCACAACATTGATCCCTAGGGTGACTGAAGATTTGTGAACAACTGTCTTTAAACCAGGAAGTGGCCCTCATCAAACACTGAATCTGTGGGAGCCTTGATCTTGGACTTCCCAGTCTCCGGAACATTGAAAAATAAATTTCTGTTGTTTATAATCCACCTTGTCTGTGGCCTTCTTACAGCAGGCTAAGCAATTAAGACACTACCTCACCCTACCCAAACACCTTAAGAAAAACAAAGCTCTCTTCCTATTCCACACGGATGACCTAAACTCCCTTCCCTGCTCAGCTGTAACAAGGTGCCTCCCCACCTTGGTCTTCAAGATCTCCAAGAGAACTAGCTGGCACATTCTTTCTTGCTCAGTAATAGTAAAGCCCTTCCCCAACCATGTCAGTGGAAGTCATGCAATGGTGGGCTTACACCCCCAGGCAGCAGTAATGGTTCCCTCTCAACTGTCTTCCTGTTACAGGAGGCTAACTGGGATGCCTGAACTTTCATCACCATTCAGCAGTAACAAGGCATCTTCTACCTCCTGAGCCATCATTGCACTTCTTCTAAATTTCTATTTCAAAATGAACATTTTTACCAATACTAAACATGTTTTTATCATCTTCTTATGGTTATGCTAGGTGACTGCATATCCCAGAGATATAATAAGGAGGCGGGGATATGGGAGGGTGTGTGAAGGGATGGCAGAGCTCCTTGGGAAAATGACCACTGAGTGAACCCAGTTCTCAGAATTCCTGAAGGAACATTATACACCAGCTCAGGCGTCTTTGCATGCAAGACTCCTACCTCTGATGGCAAGCCTCAGAGAATATGGGCTGATAAGACATCTCGAGGCAAGGCTCAGGTGTGTGTTCTGGAAAGAACATGTGGGAAATGGAGATAATGCTTAGTGTACCCTCTCAAAAGACAAAAGAATCAGGCCGTATATTAAATGTCAAAAATATAATCAAAGACATAATTGCTTTGCTTTCATGCATGCTATGAATACCTGCTTTGGCAAGTAGCCACTCAGGGAAAAACAGTATATAATGAGCACTGAAAATAAAACTTTTGTTCTTCTCTTGAGAGAGCTTGAGACCCTTGCCACTCTGTCTCTTCATTCTCTATTGTCTGCTCTGTCCACTGGATCCTCAGCTCGGGCAATAGGTATGGGACAGAGTGACAGACAGACAAAGAGAACTCCACTGAGCTTCCTTCCACTTGCTTCTCAACTGGTAAATAGTTTGAAACATTCTCTGTGCATCCTCTGTTACCCTCAATACAGGCATATCTGTGTATAACAATATAAGGAGGATTTAAGTTTTAAAGTATGAAATCCTAAGGACTGCAGGTTAAAGTGGGGGGGGTTTCCAAATGTTGGGGGCCCACATGAGAATTATTTGGGGAGCTTTTAAAAAACACAAGTTTCTGAGCCTTGTTTGGTATGTAGAGTTGCCTCAGCCTGATGTTTTCCTTCTCACCAGTCTTCAAGCTTTCAGTCAAGATAAGAGATAAGTTAGACTCGTCTGAAGTAGAGAAGTTTGACAGGGAAAAACTAAAAACTAAAGCTGGAGGAAAAAATACTCTCAAAGGAAACGTTCAACAGAGTTCAAATATTGTAAAATGGGAATATTTTCCCAAGAGCAAATTTAGCACTACCTGAGCATCTTAGTTTGGGGCTTTTTGTAAAGTTATGTGTTATTGAGCGCTTAAGCATCTTCTGTCTTCTCACCCATATTTCCTGTTCCTGTCAGGCATACTCCATGTTCCTTTCCGTTCACCTTTAAACCTTCTGCTGGGACATAATTTCCAGCTGGCAGATGGAGTCACTGATCTCACCATCAATGATCTATGTGCTTGTGGCACTTGCCTTGCAGCAACCCCAAAGGATTAGCCTCTTAGAACTGGCTGTCTCCACTGCCCCATAATCTTCATGAGGTGACATGTATTGCAGCTTCTCACAGTTTATTTTCATTTCTAATGTGAATGGTCACTTACGACGATCTAAATAATAAATGTAATATGAGGTTGAGAAAAATCAAGAGAAATCCCTAAAATGACTCACCAAGGCTACCCTAAGATCTTGAATCCTGAAAAAGCATCACTGAGCTGGCACCAGCGTGACACTATTGTGATGTTATCGTGATGCTATTGTGGCTCTCCTATTGACTCTGCCAGTTGCTTTGACTAGAGCACAGTCTAGGTGCTAAGTAAAATGGGTGGTAATTCTTGATTTCTTTCTGTCTAAATACATTACCTAGGACATGTCCTTTTTCTCTGCTCTGGTTAGTATCTTGTTTTTGATGGTTGGTTTCACCTCCCCAGATTTGACTAATTGGCAGAATAATGTGGAAAGCAAGAAAAACCTAGAGTTTACTGTGCTGCCCCACTGCTTTGTGTTTGCCACCTCCCACTTATCTGACACCTGCATTTTTAATGGCTTTCTCCTGGGCTGCTGAGTGCGGCTGGCAGCACAGCCAGCCAAGGAGGATGGATGGTCTGCTCAGTTCCCTACCCTGGAGTTGTACTCCTGGATCACTATGATTACCTCTGACAATGAGAACAAATTGACTGTAAAACCTAGAGTGCCATTCAGAGTCCCATCAGTCAGGTCCTGAGAAGTGACATTTAAGTCTGCTCTGATTTGCTGCTTCCTAGTAGTAGTAGCTGGAGAAAATAGTGCTGTGAATCTGAGGTTGCTGTGTCATAAGTAAGAACGATTGGGCTGGACAGAATATCCCTCTGGCTGAAGGCTCTAGCGTGACAAGCTGCTCTCAGCTTCTTCAGGAGAATTTGCACTTTCCCTTGTTTTTTTTCAATGAGGTGAATGTATTAAATAGCTTGATAAACCAAGTGCCAGTCTGGTTTTATTTTGCTTTTAGGGAAATCCAAACTTTTGGTTATCTTTATCTCCAGGAGAAATTTCTCAAATGTCAGCCCCCAAATCACTGTAAAAATAAACTACTTGGATCAACGAGAAGGTGAGTTAACATTTACTAAGGATCTTCCTTGTGCCAGGGAGTGTACTATGTATTTTTGGTATATGTTGTGCCTCTGTTCCTTATAATAATCCTGTGAGGTAGGTGTTGTGATCAATATTTCATATATAAATGTTAAATGTGTGACTTTAAAAAAAATGTAGGGGCTATATAGGAGCGGAAGCTGTTCCTTCACAGATTAAATTGGTGGTGTGTGTGTGTTCCTTGTTCTTTAGCAAAAAATTGCCACTTAGGTCATGGTATAGCAGAGGCAGGAAATTATGTGGAAATATTTGAAAACTGTTTTCCTTAGATGAGTAGGGTGGATGGATATGGGATCACAGGATGCAATGAATATCTTAGAGGTGGCGTTAGAACAGAGGTCACATTTGGAGAGAAAAGAGTGGATCTGTAGAACTGAAGGATGGTGATGGGTCTATAAGATGACAGATAACAGAACCAGGCTTAGATGGATTTCCAGCACTATTGTGGCACTGCTCAGTAGCAGAGTGGGCTCAGCAGAACTGTCTAAAAACATGGGCTTCCACAACCTGAACTACCTCCTCTGGCACAGTAAGACCCAAATAGGTCATTTCCTGCCACTTTAAGACCCTTAAAGCATTAAGAGACATAAAATGGGGATAGGATTAAATGTCTGATCTCCTTGCAGAGCACCTGAGTTGCTTTTTGAGTCTTGTTAAATACAAGTGAAGACTGAGGCTTAGAAAGCCTAGGTGATTTTCCCAAAGTGCTTTTGCTATAAGAGTGAGGGCAGAGAAGGGACTTCAGGACAACATGACAGTGAAGTCAATATGTACTTTCTCCTCTGTTTGTGAGCTGTATTCCTTGCACCAAATGAGTAATATGCAGAGGATATTTTCTTTCTCTTCAATTTAAATACAGTCCCATTCCTGTTTACCATTACATCTACCCCCCACCCCCTTTTTTTTGGCCTAAGTTAAAAGAGTTGTTTTTAAGGAAAGATAACATTTTAGTTATGACTGAGCATTTGAAAAATGCCAACCCCAAAACCATTAAGTTGTAATAACCAGAGCTACTGGGGTAAAAGCTGCAATAGCCAGACACAGATTCAGGGTCTAGAATCACTTTTGTGCCTTTGACCAGAATGCCCACTGCTTGGCTACTGCTCACCCCTCTGTTTCCCTGAAAATACAAGTACAGACAGGTCTTTTCAGTTAGTTCCAGTGTGCTTGCTAAAGGACCAGAGCCAAAAACAGTCGTGTAGTGAAGACTTTGTTTCAAGCTTGGAGATGTAAGCCAGGAGTGAGAAAAGCCCTTGTGACTTATCTGAACGATGCCTTATATGTCCTAGATATTTTATGTCCTAGATATTTTAGCTAAATGAGCCTGTAAGAACGTTATTCAGTGCTATTATACACTCATCTCTTTACTTTCTCTTACTCCACTATGAACCTAACAAATTAGGTGATATTATCATTTCTGTTTACAAGTGGAGAAACTGATGCAACAGATTTCTAAGAGGCACATAAGATGGAAATACCCTACAATAAAATCATAAACTTTGGGGTCAAGTTTTCTGTTGAATAGAATTTGTGTGTCCACAGGATAAAAATCTGTGAATTAACACAGAAATTAACCAAATCTAGTTCTAATCATTTCATTTCAGTTATAAAAAAGCAAAACTACTGATCTCTCCTATCTGTTACAAAAGTAATGAGTGGACCTTGTGGAATACTTAGGAGATATTGAAAAGAGTAAATTCTAAAGTAGACCATTATCTGTAGGATTGGTAACAAACATTGTATATATTATTTTTGTATTAATTATGAAACCAACTCAAACAAAGTTTCATTTTTCTGAGAATGAGTAATAGGTTTGTGGGCTTGTTAGATAGTATTCTGGAATAGAACTGAAAGGGGATACACCCTTTCAGCTTCTACTAGGCAATATATCACTTTAAGGTCTAACACTCTCACTTGTTTCACAAATACAGAGAATCCCAATGAAAAAGACATCTTTCATTGCAAAAGTCATGATAATATTGTATATGATAATATGATATTGAAGGCTGAGGTTTGTAGAGGCCAGAGCACCCATCACTGAGTAGCCTTTGGGTGGTTTTTTGGTGGAATCCTTTGTCCTTAAGTAGAAAGGTTTTTTCTTCTCACCTGAGAATCCTTTCTCAGGCTATGGCCAGCTTCCTCAAAACTCTTTCTTTTCCCTCCCTCCAGGCCTCCGGCTTTTCTCTCATTTTAGTGCTAATTCTTGGGATTCTACTTTGGCCCTTCCACTGGGCTGCAGACTGGAACACAATGTCACAGTATTTTTCAGTTACTTTCAATATACCAGGGAACTCTGCTCTCTTCTGACATCTTTGACTTTCATGTGCTACAGAAAATAAAGAAAAAAAAAACAACACAGTCATACACTGAGACATATATATATGGAAGGAGAGAAGGAGATAGAGTTTCTAAAAGATATAGATGATGAAAGAAACTTATGCCAGAATTCTCAAAGGCAGGTGAAAATAGCCTTCCTGGATGTAATTCCAGAAATCCTCAAGGTGAATTACTATGAAGACAGTGGTAATTTCTATTATAATGTAAACATATCAATTGGGAGGGGCTACTATTAATATTGGCCAAAGTCCTAGTGTACCTAACCCCTAGGGGACAGCATTACCTTGAGAAGCAGGAAAAAGGTCTAGAGTTGTTAGCAGTGTTGGGGGAATGGCTGCATGTGGCCCTGGGCAGCACAAGAGTACTGGTTGTATAGGGAAAATAAAGGAGCCATCTTCAAGGAAGGGGAGGACCACTGCCTGGGGAAAGGAGGCACACACAAACCATGCTTTTCTTTTTATGACTCTTGTTCTCGTCAGACTTTCTCCTGGAAGGGACATCTTGTAGTTAGGATGTGCCACACCGATGTCCCCTTCAATGGGCATGCTGCCCTCCTGAGGATGGTGGTAGAGAGTCTTTGGCTGTTACCCCTCTCCGCGTGTTCAGGAGTTTTCTGGATCTTAAAAGTTGTCTTGACCATGATCATGTCTCTCCCAGGGCTACTTACACCCAGTGATGGTCCATGTAGGGAGTAGAAGCCTGACCATCCTGCCTGACTTGGGACAATACTGAGGGACTTTGGTCAAGACTGTCATAAGGCTGCTTTGGCAGCTGGATCTCTCTCTCTCTCTCTGACCAATCTTACTTTCTTCTCTTTGCTTTTACATGAATTCTTCCCTGGAGTACTGCTGCATAGCATCTTCAATTATCCTTCCTAGAGAACCAAATTTGCAACAAGGCTCAAGTATGGTGGAAAGAAATTATAGTCAGGAAGCAATTTTTTTCTAAAGGAAAGGTCAAAGCTCTTGACATTCCTGTAAGTGGCTGATGCAGATAAAATCTCCCCTTCAGAGATACTGAGTGGATCAATCATTCAAAGGACTCTAGAGTAGGCTTTGAGAAGGGCTCTCTCTAAGTGTTCTTTGTCCTCATTCTTAAGGCAAGGCAGCTGAACTAGCAGTGTCAGTCCCTGGAAAGGGAGAGGGAAGAGCTTGTCTCTGTTCAAGTCAGCTAGTGGTATTAGCTGGTTCTTAGAATTGTGCAGTGTGAGTCTTTGAAGCTGCACTTCAGATGAAAATAATCCTCAGCCTTTATGACTCATCTCTTCCTCTAGTTTCCTAAAAGTTGAAGCTTTGTCTGAAGATAAGTGTTTTTGATTTGTGTGTGTCGTCTTCCATAAATAAGGCCAAGGATATAAGCTCCCTATTTTCTACATGTTTTCTGAAGGGATTAGATACATGTACAGTGGGGCCTGAAGGCTCAGGCTGATTCAGCAGCTCCAGAGGCCCCAGTTTTCTCGGCTACAATACATAACTCTTCTAGTATGCTGTATCACTGGGGATGGAGCAGCTAGTTTTTCCTTTAGAAGGCAGTTTTTTCCAGAAAGAAGTTGTAATAACTGGACTTAGACATAATGGATAATGTTTATGTGATAAAGGATGAGGTTGGAAATAGGTGTTATGTTTGAATATGTATGTATAAAAGATATCTGGAAGGACATAGAAGTTGATTAATATTGGTTTTCCCTAGGAAGAACTGGATGACAGGAAAAGAGGTATTAGGAAGATTTCTCACTATATAATTCTTATACTTTTTGAATTTTGATCCTTGGGAATATATAGTTATCTAAAAATTAATAACTTAAAACTTAAACCATAAATATTCAAAACTCCTTCCCCCCCCCCTAGATCTGGCATGATCTATGGCTACAAAAACTGCAACTGGGAAGGAGTCAAGGTCTGTTTTTTTCCCTCCTTTCATCCTTCATTCTTTTGCTGTTGGCTCCTGCAAGGATGGTGTGATAAAAATCTCTCATATGGTGCTATTTGTGGTTAATTCCTGCTGCTCCATTTGCTCTGGAATGATGGCTCTTTGTATATTTTTCAGTAGCTCCTTTCCTCCTCGGGTGCCTAGGGAGCATCATTTGCACAGTGTCCTTACAAGAGTTGCATGCTCTTGGGCTGACCTCTAGTAACTGACCACACCCCTCTCCTGTCCTTAGGTGGTTTTTAGAGTCTTTTATGCAAGAGTTCCTTGCCCCAGTAGATGATTCTTAGGGGAAAGTTCAGCTTTCTTTCCTGAAGTCCATTTCAACCCATGGGAATATTATACATCTTGCCACATCAACTACTACTCTCTCTGCTAACGAGGGCAGGAAGCAGATATTAGCCTCTGTTTAGGTCTGCTTTCCAAACTCAAGATTGAGTGTTCTTTGGTCAGACTGACTCCTGGGTCTTGAAATAGACTCAAGAATTTCTGTACTTTCTGTCTGGGATTTAATGTCAGTTCTTTCTCCCCCCCTCCCTTTCTCCCTCCTCCTCTCCCTTCCACTTCCCTATAAAGCATTCACTTCTACCAACCTGTAGAAGGGTGGGAGAAAAGAATATTAGACTGACAACTCATAATTCAGAATTCCCTCATTCAATAAATTCTAGTCTTTTTTTTTTTTTCATTTGAACTGCTGTGTTGTGAGGGTGACAATTCAGAAGTAAGACTGCCCTCCTTTCATCAAAATCTGGAGAGAGGTAGCTCCTAGACTGCCCTCTTTAAAATGAGGAAGTACTTATGGGTCATTGGTTTTAACTTATGACAGATTAATGCCTTTAGCCAATATTTTGACACAAATGGAAAAGTTCTATATCTTGTTACTAACATCAATAAAAACTTCAAAGTAGTATACCTTGTGAAAAAGAAAATTATCATTTATACCTACCATTTATTGAGTGCTTATAAGGTATCAACATTCTTACATATTAATGTATTAGATGCTCACAACACTATCGCGAGACAGGGAGCTGCATTTCCACCTCAGTGAGAAAACCTGAGACTTACCGTACTGGAGCCAGCAACTAGAAGACACTGATAGACCCCAAATGAACATGGACTGGCTGCCCAAAACAAAACTAAGGACTACATATCATCAAGCACAACGTGCCAGGGGTCTGGAACACCATCCCTCACCCAACATATGGACACAGCCACAGAAAAAGAGACCAAAGGACTAATGAACCCAACATAAACCAAAAAAGAACAATGAGAGTGGAGACTGAGTGAACACAAGGGGATGGGGGGTGGAGGTGGGAAGGCATGACAGTAACCATTTACCTTACTAATGTAAGAATTTATAAGAATTTAGAAATAAAATTTAAAAATTAAAAAAAAAAAAAAGAAAACCTGAGCCTCAGAGGCTACATAGCAATGGTTAAACTGGAATTTGAATCTAGGGCTGTTTGACTTTAAAATGAACCTGCACATATAAAAGTGAGTGATATAGTCAGTGTCTATTGCAATTGTCTCCCATATGAGATAGTGGGTGGAAGTGTTATGAGGATCGAAATAGATTTAGGTCCATCAAACATTGTGTGTGGATTCCATAAATAAATGTACACAATATTTTTTAGACATCATTCAATTCACCAAATAATGATCTCTTTGTACCAGACATTGTTCCAGGTACTGAAGACACATCAGTGTGCAAAACAAGCTAAAAATCCTATCTTTGTGGGAGTAAAAGTTCATCAAAAAATCATACTTACATTATTTTTTGTTATGCATTAAAAACTTTTGCCACCATACACTTTTACCAATTAAATGTAATATAAAACAAAATACAATGTGAAACCTCAGAAGGAACTTTGCTATTTAAATGTCTTCATACAGGACTAATTTGGAAATCATTGATAGAATTTAAGTGATGACAAGGACATGATCTATTAAGTCAGAAAGGGGTTCTGTGTGCAGCCAAGTCCAACCTTGAACTGAAATATCTGGGGCATGGAGAAAACACTGGGCAACCTCCTTGGATAACCTCACCTATGTATCAAACAGCACAGGGCAAACTACGACCATTTAAATAAATTAGGATTATTACTTTGATGCTGTTGATGAGGAATCTCAGGAGTACAGCTGGAGGCAGAGACGCAAATTACCCAATTTCTTGCTTACCCTTTTACTCCTGGACTACCTCAAGTTCCCTTTAAAGGTCTAAGAGAAGGAGTGAAGGGTGTGCTCAAACCCGGAGCAGAGCAGTCTCATTTAGCTTCCAACTTCAGTTCTCTAGGATCACTGGGGAAGAAGTACGTACTTAGTGCTAGTCTAAGGTTAGCTTAACCCACAAATCGCTATTTCAGTAAAGTGAGTCAGTAAGGTAGTTTTTGGACAGTGTCGTCACACCCTTCCAAAGGGAAGGATGGACACTAGCAAGAGCTCAGTTTCACGGTTACCACCGGTAACTTCGGGATACGCAAAGGGGCAGGTGGTGAGAACTATCTTCCCTGCCAGTCGAGGAAAAGGAAGGTACAGACTGGCCTAAGGATACGGAGAGCTTTGCAGTGCTCTTCGAGCTTCGCCTCACTGTTTCCACAACTCCTTTCACAACTTCATCACCTGGATGAGACTTCCCCTTTCCGTCTTCGCTTTCCCCCTCAAGTCCGCTTCCACCTGCGCTGCAAACAAGCCGCGGCCATCAAACTACATTTCCCAGAATGCCGCGCGCCGACTCGCCATGCCTGGGGTTTTCCTAGGCTGCCGTTGAAAAGAGTTTTGGACCAAATCCACATACTAGGGGAAAGGTCGAGTTATTGTCCATTCCCCGTTAAGATATCCCTTTTCAGCTACGATCCCCCGTGTTGGTGCAGGTCTCTGACTCGGGAAATTCATCCAGGCGAATGCTCTGGCCACCTGCTTCCCCCTCGTGCCAGGTCCCCGGGGGCCTCGGAGTGTCATTGGCGGATGACCGCAGCTCTTGCTTCTGCCGCCGCGACCATGGCCTCCAGCAGCAGCGGCATCGCTGCTGCCCGCCTCCTGTCACGCTCCTTCCTCCGTGAGTTCAACCCAGACTCTCTTCTCCAGGCCTCCGCGAGTTCCCGAGCCCGCTGGACCTAGAGTCCTGGTCCAAACCCGGGCTGGGCCGTCCGGGCGGAACTTAGGCGGGGGCCCGGGAGCCCCGAGAGTCTGGTTTCTGGGGAGATTCTGGATGGGTGGGAGTTTTGCTGATTATGTGGGGGCGGGCTGCATGGTCCCAGTTGGGCGTGAGGGGTCCAGGATATACTCAGCTGGGAGGGTGTCTTGATTGAGAAGTAGGGTCAGGATATCCCAGTAGGAAGTTGGCGTTAAGGCTGCCCTTTATACAGCTCTCCACTTTCAATAGTCCTTTCTTGTAGACTGTAGGGTCAGCAGTAAGGTGGGTTCTATGTCCATAGTTATCATAACCCAGAAAATTCCTAGCAGCACAGGTTTGACTGGTTTGAACCAAGTTATTTGCAGGGTCTCCGCCAGACTGTTGGGATCTCTTTAGTTCTTGAAAACGGAATACTAAGGTTGTTTGTCTTTGAATAACGCTGACTGGAAAATTCTCACTGTGTTCAAAGTCTCAGTGTTTGTTAGGTAGTATGGGAAGAGACTTTGGAATCCACTGCTTCAGGGTTTGAAGTCTGATTCAACGCGTACAGTCTCAGTGATAAGCTTGGACATTTTCCTGATTGTTTCTCGTTTTCTATTTGAAATGTCATGAAAATAATACGATACTATAATGAACATGAAACACCCTCACCTGTAGGATGCATCATCATTATTATTTACCGTAAACAGTGGATAGCGATTGCTAATTAAGATTGCTGTACATCAGTAGTTGTCTGATGCACCCTTGTTCAAGAGCTTCTTAAAAAGTGAAAATAAAAAATGCATCCTAAAATGTAGTGCTGGATGATCTGGGTTGAGTTTTCTCTGCAGAATACGTGAAGCAACTCTTACAAAGTACTTGGGATGTAGTAACACTCAACTTAGTTTTCCATTCCTCTGCTTATGCTGACTCTTGGATGAAATTTTATTAATTTCTTTACAAGATTAATTACTGGAAATGTTCAGTGAGTGTGCACTCAGTAAGTTACATTTAGTTACCAAATCACATGAGGACAAACACCTGGCTTTGGCAAGTGGGAAAAGTTGGTTTATTATAATAGTTTTGGAGATTCCTGTTTAATTTATATTAAGAGATAGTTGGGGTTGCTGTAGGCCAAAGGAAAAAAAAGGGCTAGTTATAACCATATCTTCTCTCATGAGATCTTGCTATTCTGAATTTCTGAAGAATCCTAACCTCAGTAAATCTGCTGTCTTAGGAGGTATAGAGTCTAGGGAAGAAAGGAAGATTGTCTAAAAGATTAGGATCCTTAATCCAACCTTTGCAATATTTAACAATCCTCTTTTCACAGAACCAGAAGTTCGTATTTTCTAGATTCTCAGTATCAAGATGCCTTAAGAAATCGTCAATTTTACCATTCTTTCTCTGAACCCCTCTTTAATTATCATACTCATATAATTACTTTTAATTACTATTTATTTCTAATTACTAATTTTAATTTACTATTAAGGGTCTGAGAAATCTAAGATCTAAACTAAGGTATATTCTATATTGGAGCAGTTATAATATATATATAGTGTTTAATGCATTAAAAAACCCAAACCTCTTGATCTCCCAGACCTCCTTCCCATGACCAATTTTTAAATCCATTTTTTACTCTTACTAGAAAATAAATGCTATAACAATATCATCTTGCAACTTTTTTTTAAGGTGATCACAAATTATTTAGACTTTGAGGTTAGTTTAGAACTAGAGAGGCTAGGAATTTTGTTCCTTCTGTTTTCTTAAGTCAGTTGATGGTACATCTTGAAGGACATAAGTGTTGACAATATTGATTTGAGTGAGTAAAAAAAAAAAAATTACACTTGTTGATGCCTTCCAGATTTCTGTTGGCACTGTTGGGCCTTGAATGTTTAGAAAATACTGAGCCAACGAAACAACACAATGAAAGATCCAGTAAAAACAGTTCTATAGCTTATTAAAAAAGCAGACTGAATCTTGTTGAATTCAGAGAAAAAATAAAATGAAAGCTCATAAAAGATGTTTTCTCTGAGAAAGTTTAAGAATTTTATAAGCACTTTTGAAGTCTGAATGGTGAAGTTTTTTAAGAGGCTAGGTCTTTTAGAATAAATATGGAAGAAGAGACTGTGTTTTTGAGCCTCAGAATTATGGTATTTTAATGCCAGAAAGTGAATGTTAAAATCCAGCTGGATCCATACCTCTGCTAGGCATATAGAAAGTTTCCTAGTCAATATCAGAGTGAGTACTGGAACTCATATCCTGATTCTGTACAGTGGACTTTCTGTTACTACACGCTGTTTGGTAATTTGGTAATTCTAGCCTCCTCTTATGAAGCTGTGTTTTTTTTTTTTGTTTGTTTGTTTTTTTGTTTTTTGTTTTTTGGGGGGCGGGAGAGGGGGGAGATTCTCACTGATTTGTTGAGAAGGTGATTGCCCTGTTCAGAGTTGCCACCTGCCTTTTTGATGTCTTTGTTGAGTTGTGTAGGCCTGTTTTTGGAATTGGGAATATACTTAGAACCCTTGGCAGTGATCAGTTTCTGATGCCATTACCTGCTGACATTTTGTCTAAGAATCAAATCTTTATTCAGAAAAAACAAAATTGCTTTTCAAAAAATATATAAATGTAACCATGAAAAACATGTTTCTGACCTCAAACTCTATTCTTCCATGGAAGCATAATTGGGGTGTTCAAAATAATTTTCTTTTACGTAAACAGTTCCATTTCATCAAAGGACAGGTACTTTGTTGCTATAGACCTGCCTTTATTTTTTTTTTTCTTTTAACATTCAGATGTTTCTTAAACTGGGATATGTCTTATAAATTGGCAGCACTTTTTCTTTCTTATTAGTGCTTACTAGTAATTCTTAAAATCAAAAGTTTTAGATTTGATGAAGTTTGGCACTTGTAACTAAGTTCATTTGTAAATAAATATTGCATATAATTTTGCATTTGACATTTGTGAGTAAGCAGCTGCTGAACTATTTGCTGTGTTTTAAGATCCTATAGGTAGGAACCACAAAAGTTTGTATGTACATTTACTTAATAGATATAATTAAAAAACATATTTGTTAAATTTGTGAGTACATATGAAGGAATGAATAACAAAGATATAGTTTGAGAGGTGAACTGAAAGGGGAGTATTTTCATTAATGAACTTTCAGATTATTGATTTGAAAGCTGTGGTGTGAGTTTCACTGAGGCAGGTGCTCTGTGGTCATAGCCTGCATTCTTCATCTCATAGACACCTTGTAGATCATGTGGTTGCTCTCTTTTGAGAAGAATACTTAGTATGTAACTGATCGTTGCAAATCTCTCTGAGACTACTCAGTCCCATTTCTTCACAGCCTCTACTATAGTTGGTTCTTTTGTAGTTTTGTTTATGTTTAATATTTAGGTCTCTGACTAGGCAAGAAGCTGCAAATGAGTCGGGCCTAAGTCCATGTTGTTCACCCTGAATCCTTTGTATTTGACAGATAGAACTGGCACAGTAAACCTCTCAAAGCATTTTGATCTTTTCATTCTATCTCAGTAAAAGTAATGATAATTAATAGCTAATAGCTAAATAGCAATAACTGTTCTGTGTGCTTTGCATATTATTAATTCATTTAATCCTCATGTTGCCTATGAGGTATAAATTTGTTTTAACACCATTTTTAAAAAATGAATCTACACACTTAAAATTTTTTCAGATGTAGAAATTTACAAATATATGTGTGCATACTGCACATTATATAGAGAGATGGTAGTGTATTTTACAAATAAGCTTATGTGGAGTGTGCATGAGAACATATAGAAAACATTTGCAGTTGGACATTTGATTTTAAAATCTGAATTGTTTTCTCTTTTTAGGAAATGATTCAACCTTTGTACTCATGTAGGATGTGAACCAAACTTTGGCAGTGTGCCAGGCTTTTTCTTGCCCACTTTGTAGCCTTATCTCATAGTAACATCATAACTACCTTCTGAACTGCTATTATCTACTTATATGAGAAGATGAGGTTAAGGGAACTCAAAGGGCCTGCCCTAGGTCACATGACTGGTCAACAGCAAAGCATAAACATAAACTCAGGCCTCTCTGATTTCTGGGACTATGTTCGCAGCTGTTCCTGGAATGCAGTGCCAATGTTAGACTAATCAATTAATTTAAAGAGAGGGTAACTGTATCATACTCCCTGAAGATAGTCCAAGATGTGGCAGGCTTTAACCATTGGGAAGTTCTTCCTGGTTGCTTTCTGCTTTCTGTTAGAAGTTCTTTCTGCTCCCCTAATGTTTAATTTAAAATACACATTTAAAGGGTATAATGAAGTTAGATATCTCATATGTTGATTTATCATTTGTGGTGTTTCCTGTTTATGACCTTTTTTTTTCTGTCATACTTTTAATCTGTTCCTTGTTGGCATTTTGCTTAGGTTCATTCCCACCTTTTACATGCTTTGAAAACACTCTCCTATATGTTAACTGTTTTTGACTCTACCTGTAATGTGTTTTGCTCTTGTAGTAAAATAAAATAGTCCATTTGTGTATTACATAAGTTATTTCATCTGCTTTTGGGTTTCACTTGTTAAAAAATTAACTGTGGAATTTGCACTACATTAATAGAGCTTTGAGGACCATTAGTAGTATTTATGATTAGATGTCTGTGTAATTTTCCTATGAAATTTAGGAAACTTTAGATTTTTGCATGTATGAAAATAGATTTAGACTTCCCCCCCTGTTTCTCTCTAAGTGGCAGTTTGAAATTGGCATTTTCCAGTTTATACAAAAAGGGTTGGAACTGATGACATTTAACGTGATAAAAGTATTTTATAGACCCTGATCTGGTATTAAAATTTAGTAAAACATTTCCTATACATTTACTCTGTGAAGCACTGTGTTACATACTGTGGAAGAAATCAGTTGCACTCATGGTATTTACAGTTACATGTTCTAGACATATTTAGATGACCCCTGAAATAATTTTGAGATAAATTTAACCTTAAATAATTTTACTTAGATATAAAGCAGTAAAGAAAGTAATAAAATGTGTGTACTCAGCCTCATATAGTGTGTGACATTTGATATGTACCACATGTGAATGTGTTTGCAAGTTCTACTTAATCCCCTATCTCCACCCTTATATTCACAAGACATGAATATCATGGAAAGATTTTAGATTCTCATTTTACAGTGTTTCATTTGAATGTGAATGTATATGAATCAGTGCAAGTAAAAACCTCAGTAAGTTCATCATAACTGACTTTAATCAGATTATATAGACCCTCTGAACCTGGAGATATGGATCTCCTCTTACAACCCCCCCACCCTCCCATGACTGAGTGATTCCTAATGTGCAAGTTTCTGTTTGGATGGCATAGGGCCAACCAAGTTGGTAGTGTCGACCAGGATTAGGGCAGAGGTAAAGAGAGTCTTTAGTTGCATAGAGGTTACAACATGGCCAGGAAAAAGACAAATCACTCCTTCATTTAGGAAGTTGGAGGTCAAGAACTGGGGATTTTAGGAGTGAACTCTTGATAGTCCATGACTCCGTGTGAAAGTGATGGAAGCGTAAGATCCATTCTCTCACCGACAGTTGTTCTGGGAGATCTGGAGTGGGACTAGCTGGCAATCTTAGTTGATAAGCTAGCAATCTTTGTTCTGGCAGACCACACTTTCTGAACCTAGGTAGAATCATTCTTTTCTCAGGGAAGAATGTGGAAGGAGATTTACTTCCACATGAAAATCTGCTCTTTCCTTAAGTTAGTGAGTATAAATTGTGGTCACAATTTACCTTCAAAAAATATTTTCTTATAGAGAGTATGGGTTTTAGATATCCAGTTCTTACCTGATATTATAATCAAATCTTCTACTTTCTTGTCTGCAAAATCCCTGATGACAAACCAGTTACTGAAAATTTCAGAAATGGGAGGGACTGGTAGAGCAGATTCTTTTGAGAATAGCAGCAGGGAGGGGTGGGTACAGGTATTGTGTTGTAGGTTTGTAGCTGGGAGAACTGGGAGTCAAAGCAGGTATGGTTCTTGCTTTGGCAGGTATGGTCCTTGCTTTGACTAGAGTGACTTTGACTAGAGCATTGGTTAGAGTGGGGGGGTCATAAATTTCTGTTGTGTCTGCTGGTCCACATTCAGGTGCTTAGCATTGATGTGTGAGGACTTGCTCCTAAATGGTCCTGCATAGCCCCTTGTTCAGCAGATTCTAGGCCAAGAATGCATCTGTCTGTTACTCAACAAATCTATGTACACACAGAACAATCTTTTCCAGTTGATAAGGGTGAAATCTGTCTCTCTCTCTTTCCTGGAAATATAAGGGATTCCAAAAACTCAGAGATCTTAGACGCTCAGGCAAATACCTGAGTTGAAGACAGTTCAAGGGATGCTGAATGGGCTGGAAGCAGATCCATCACAGACATTGAGGCTTGCATTTAGGAGGCCATGAGGACATGATTCAAGACAGAAAGCATGGCGTAGGCCCTGACATAAGGTGGTGTTTTTTGTCCTTTTTGGGGGCTAGAGGTCAGTGATGGACCACAGACAGCATTTGGGGCTTCTGTGGGGGTCTAGAAGATTACCAGAAAATAACCCACAAATTTAATTCATCAGAGTTCTACTTTCTACTGACTTTTGAAGTACACACAGTAGGCTTTAGGACCAACTTAAGATTTCTCAGTTTTCACTTCTTTCAAGTTATTGTAAATAACTTACTTATCTTGTTTCTCTCTCATACTTTTCCTACTTATTTTATTTTCCCAATTACTTTTGCATGTGAAGTCTTGAGTCTTAAATTGGAAGTTATCAATGTAATTTTGGCTTGTATTTTAGACAAATTTTATTCTATGATCACATTAATATTAGCATTTAAGGTTACTATATGGGAATGAATTGTAGAGAGTTATTAGTACTCTTGGTAAAGTTTACCTTTTACCAAACTTATTGTTTATATGTTGGGTTTAAAGAGGTTGAATCAAATGGGGCAAACATATTACTAACACTTAAAGTAGGAGTGATACCTGGCTTTAGACCCTGGGTTTAATTTGAAGCATGAGTCTTTGAGCTCTACTTTTTTTCTCTGGGGAATGAAAATTATAAACTTAAGGTTCTCTTTCTCAATTCAGGAAAACCTGCAAGATTGTGGTTCTGGGTGAACAGGGGATTCTGGAGATAGAATGATCTTTTGTTTGTTTCTTTCTTAAATCTATTTTTGTAGCTAGTGTGTCTCATTTAAAAAAGTTACCTTTAGAGTTGCCATGTTCATGAGATAGCTCCTGCATTAGAGGATATTTTTGTTTGTGCCAGGTTTAGTTGTGGCCCATAAGTTTGGAAAATTATAATTGTTATATTTTCTTTACTTCTCAGTGCTTCAGAATGGAATTCGGCATTGTTCCTATACAGCGTCTCGGAAACATCTGTATATTAATAAGAACACGAAGGTTGTTTGCCAGGGTTTCACTGGTAAACAGGTAGGTTGTCAGGATGTTTTGGGAAGATTTTTTAAAAAGTTGTTTTGTATGCTAGACATACAAAAATTGAACTGTTTTCTTTTTTATATCGTAAGAGTTTTAATACATGATTTTTGCAGCAGAGTATATTGTGTTGTAAGGCAGCTGTATCTTAGGAGCATGTCAAGTGCTATAGTCAGCCTGTAAGATAAAAATTGTGCTTAAACACAACTTCAAAGTCTCTCCCTAGGAGTCCTGTTATGTTGGCAACCAACCTATCCCTTTCAGCAAGTACCACCCTACTCATTTTCCTCCAGCCCTGGAGCTCATCACTACTTCTGTAGTTAAGCAATCAGTAAAGCAGATGGCTTATATTTAGGTCTTGCACAAAACAATTTCATAATAAACACTAATGGGGATTCAGTGTGGGGAAATGCTCAAGCCTTGAGAGGCTCCCCAGTGCTGGGACCAACAGGGTTGCTGCACTCTGGCTCTGCTCCTCTTTCATTCCCTCAGGGCAAGTTGTTTTTGAGGGACAGCAGGCAGTGTGACCTGAAACATTTCAGTTTGTTATCATTCATTTACATTCATTCTTGCTCCCTATCCTTTACCAATCTCATAAAATTTGCCTAATTTAAATACAGCTGTGATGTACCCACAATAAAGTGCAACATAACTTTCTCTTCCTACTGTTCTACTTCACTGAAAGTCTTCTTTTAGCAAGTTGACTTCTTTCCTTCTAGGTGTTTTACTTACTCTAGAAATTTTTCTTTTTCAAACAAATTTGTTACTTGATGATTTTTTTAAAAAGCTTTACACCTTTTTAAAAATGATTAAACAACCTGGTAAGCACAAAGCTGTTAAATATATAATTTCCTATGTCAGGCAAGCTAATATTTCAGCACAATACAACTGTACAGAATATATACAGTCTACATATATTCACAAAGTAGGAACTCTAGGCTGAGAACAGATTTGAAAAAACATGATATTCACATTGATAACATGTTTATTTGGAAAACTTGAACAAATTTAATTTTACCACAGTAGATGCACATTTTTTTGAAAAACATTCTCCTTTTATTTAGCTTTGTGTGTGTGTGTGTGTGTGTGTGTGTGTGTAGTTAGAGATTGCCTTTATGTTTTCCAGCTTTTCACTTTTTATAAAGTTTGTGTTTTTTTCCCCTCTTCAGGGCACCTTTCATAGCCAGCAGGCACTGGATTATGGTACCCAAATAGTTGGAGGAATCAGCCCGGGAAAAGGAGGCAAGACACATTTGGGCTTACCAGTGTTTAATTCTGTGAAGGAGGTAAGCAGTAGTGCTGAGTTCAGCAAGAAAAAAAAAAAAAAGCAGGGGAAGAGTGAACAAACTTTGAGTAGGCATCTTAATTGTGTCCCTTTAGGAAGGGTCACTTGATGTTTTAAAGTCCAGTGAATTAGAGAAATTTCAATCTCAGTAAAAACCAGTAGATGCACCTTATTCAGACAAGCTTGGGTTGTTTTCTCTATAATCTGTGTGATTTTTGCTTTTAGGTAGATATCAGTTCTTCATGGAAGAAGTGCTGTCAAAATAGACTTGGCTTCTTATCCTTTCCTTACTCTCTCATTTTTGAGGTTAATAAGCAAATCAGAATTTACCCCCAGTACACACTGAGAATGGTATACCAGGCACTGTGCTAGGCTCCACATATACATTATACAGGCTAAGCACAACCCTCTGAGGCTGGTGCTCTTAGCATTCCCATTTTATAGGCTATTGCTGGTAAGGAAAGGTTAAGGGTCCTGTTCATCGTTGCTCAACTGATAAGTGGTTGGCTTTGCATGGCTCATAATAAACACTGTCCTATTCCTCTGTGAAGACTGTTAGAATCAGATTGACAAGTCAAGACGTTTTTTTCTTATTCCCCGTTAATTTCTTAATACTTTAAACATGAGTTTTAAATTAAACTTTAATTCGTTAAAAGCTGATAGTGCCTATTGTAAAAATTCAGGTGATAGATGCAAAGGTATTTAAAGTTCAGTTTTACAGTGCTTACCACATCTCAATTTTTGCTTTTTAGAGAGCTAATTTAAGTTTGGCATGTATTTTCTTATTTCTACACTTACATGACTATATAGAAAAATAATAGTAATTTGAAAGAAAATAATACAAATTTTTGACTAATTTTAAAAAATAGGAAATAAATGTATACTTGGAATTGATAATAAAAATATATACTTCTCACCCCCACACGTGCCCCTCAGCCCCCATCTGAAAGATGCTTCTAAGGCATATTTTGAAGTGTTGTATTTTTTTTTTTAAGTACAAGTTTATAGACTTAATGAAAATACTAACTTCAAATTGAAATTAATTTATACTTTTATTTCTAAGATATAGGATAAAATAAATATCTAAATTTGTCTTTTTATTTTAAACTTGAAAGTACAGTATGTACACTATATGTGTATTTTGAATGTATCTTTAAAGTGTAAAAAATAAGTTATAAATCATGTATTCTGTGGAAGGATCATTTAAAATCATTTAGCTTTACATTTTTTGCCCGCCCTCCTCTTAAATTCTGTTATGGCTGACTTCATGACCTCGAAGTATAGAGAGGAGCTGTTTTTTACAATTCTAGGTAGACTTGATTCTTATAATGAGCTTTTCTGTAAAGAAAGTTTTTGTTGCTAAGCAATGCATTTGTTATTTACTCTGATACAAGTAGATAGCCTGTTAGGCTTTTACTGGGAACATGCTGAATGAGTAGGATGGCTGCCTTCCATTCAGCATTAGTTTGTCAGCACAGACCCTGATAATCTTAATTTCTGACAGTATTTTCAATCTTAAGAGGTAGCGAATTATCTTTTGGTTCTAAAATAGTTTTTATTTCTTTAGTTTTCTCGTTTATTATCTTGAACAGAATTTCTAGAAGTTATTTTTATCCTTTGCATCATTTGTGGGTGGTTTGTAGGCATCCCTAGGCATTCTTTTATCACTGTCAGAAACAGATGCACTAAGAAAACTTGATCTCTGGAGATGTGGAGAATCATTTGGGAGTGATTCTCAAAGACACTGTCTTTACTACTTTCCCTTCTAATAGTATTTGTATGTTTTATAGTATTTTTTATCCAGTGTAAAAAAATTTTAGTATTTTTATCCAGTGTAAAATCCCATGACATAACCTTTCACAAAGTTTTGATTTGTATCTTGATTGTTACCTTTTAACATTAACAGGGAGAAAACCTGCTATAACCAAACAGACACTTTGAGATAAAGTATTCTTTGATTTGAATCTTGGTTCTGCCACTTCCTAGTTATGTGGTTTCCTAACAGTTATATAATAATTCTTGGCCTCTCCATTTTGATTTTTATATGGTACTACTCAGCAAACGGCATGGTGGAGCCTTAACTGGATCTTCTTGTAGAATGGGCTCTACTATTAAAGAGTTATAGATTACTGGCAATCTTTGTTCTCAAGGAATTTCTATACAGTAGTAGATGTAGAGAGGTAGGAAGAAAGATACAGCTATATCGGTATAGATAGAGGATAAAGACCAAAGGCAGGCTTGATCTGCAGACAGAACAATGGTCAAATTGATGACATATTAGTGCTTTGCATTGTGAGAAGTAATGTAGGTATAGAATAGAACCTAATGCTTATTTGATTTATATTCTTATTACATGGCTATCTCTTTATTTTTTTTTTTAGTTTATTTCTAATAAATGAACTTTAAAAGTGAAAGCTATCAATTTGAAAGAATACTTTGTTGTTGCTGTCCTTAGATAATATTTATCAAGAATGATATGTTTTTAAACAGGTATTTAAGATAAAAATTCTGAGGTCCTAGGTCTCACTACTTCTACTACTGGGGAGGTATAAGGTTTTTGGTAATGAATAGGTAATTCAGTGTCTTATGGAACAACATAAATAGACATGGCCATGGGAATGACAGTACACAAGCACAAAATCAGGCAGTGCTTTGATGTTTATTGGCATGCCGTTACTTGGGGGAATGGGTGTCATATAACTTTCAATTCAGAGGGCTTTCTAACAGGACAGAGAAGGCCATGTTTTATTTTGTATTTTTTCTGATAGCATAGCAAACTTGTTCATGGGAAGAATGAAGGCATACAGTATCTCCTGATAGTGTCCTTTCCTGACCCAAGACATTAAAATTATGGTATTGAATTTAATTATGGTGTCAACTTAATAACAAAGTGCTTCATGATTAATGTTTCAGGCCAAAGAAAAGACAGGAGCGACAGCTACTGTCATTTATGTCCCTCCTCCTTTTGCTGCTGCTGCCATTGATGAAGCTGTGGAGGCAGAGATGCCTTTGGTTGTGTGCATTACTGAAGGTATCCCACAGCAGGACATGGTACGGGTCAAGCATAAACTGCTACGCCAGGGAAAGACCAGACTGATTGGGCCAAACTGCCCTGGAATCATCAATGTGAGTTTAAATAGTAAAACGAGCCTAGGTTAACCTCTCATAGATTAACTAGCTTTGGATCAGTCCTGATGTACTTGTGTAAGACCTATGAGTTATAATTTTATTTTTATTTTCTGAAACCGATTTATTTTCCTTCAGCCTGGGGAATGCAAAATTGGCATTATGCCTGGCCATATTCACAAGAAAGGTAGAATTGGTGAGTATGTTTTGTATAGATTAAAAAAGTTTCATTCCTCTGAGCTCAACATTTAGAATTTGTGAATGTGCGATTTAATTAACCTTTTTTTTTTTAAAGTGAGGTAACATTGGTTTATATAGCACTATAGGGTCTCACCTTTAGATTTATGTTACCATGGTCTACCCACTGCCAAGGCACCTGCAGTCCTCCTCCACAGTCCATTTGGGCACCCTGTACACTTTGCTCAACAACCTCCTCCTCCACTACTGATGGCCTCAGTTCTCCAGTTAGATTTCTAGAGTTTGTTGTTTCTTTAGACCTTTTTTATCTTATTTCATCAGTTGAAATTTATTTGGATCCTAAATTGTGGCATAGATTTTATGTATATTTATATTTCTAATGTAGTTTAACCATATAATGGTCTACCATATGAACATAAGCTAAATTTTTAAATATGTCTTCTTCTAAGGTATTGTGTCCAGGTCTGGCACTCTGACTTATGAAGCGGTTCACCAAACAACACAGGTTGGATTGGGGCAGACTTTGTGTGTTGGTAAGGGATTTTTGCTGGAGTCAGTTTGTTAGAATGCAGCATCTTCATTGAATGTAATAGTAATTACTGTTTTGGTTATTATCAAGGTTTTGATACCATTTTATTTAGAAGATACAGTCTCAAATTTAATTTATGTCAGTTTGAATTTCTGTATATTTACAAGGTTCATGGTCCAAAGAGTTGACTTCCATGTTGAGGAACACATGTCCTCAGATGTGTGGGTCCAGTGATCCCTGAAATACTACTTACTTTGCCTGCTCTGAAGATTTAGCACTTCACAGTTACTGAGTTCTTTGCATTCATTATCATTCTTAAGGCAGTTTTCTTAATCACTTCTAGCATATAAAGTTGTCTGATTGTAGCTTTACTGGTGATAAATATAGGTTAGGAGGTTGAGCTTCCTGGAGTTTTTATTTTGTCAAATCATACTGCCTCCTTAACTTTTAAGAGTTAAGTGTTTTTACATTGTAAGCTAGGCTTGGTATTTGTTGCCAAAAGAGGCAAATTTTCTTATTTTTATAAATATTTCATTAGATTTTTGGAATATCTTTTCAAAGCACTTTAAAAAAATGATTTTTTAAAATTAGAAATTATAAAATATAACCTTGAAATATGTTCATTAAGACTCAAATCCATACATATAGTTTTGGAAACATGAATTGAACTTTTTTATATGCACAGCTTAATCTTAGATACAAAATAACTTAGTGTGATAGAGAATGAGAATAAATTTTAAAACAGAATTGTAGTAATTCCATCTCCTGTAGCTTTTATTTTTGATGTATTTAGGGTGAATTTAACTCAAATAGAAGTTGGAAGAATTAGGCAACTGTGGGTTCTTCCGTGTACTGAACTGTAATAGTTGACACATGGTTCATACTTGGGCACATGGTTCATACTTGGGAAGTGCCACTTCCATTTTTCAATCCCATTCTTCAGAAATGCATTGAAAACTGGGAAATCAACTTGCCTTCAATGTGTTTATAGGATAACTGAAAAAGAACAGCAGCTGTCAGTAGTCAGCACATGCTTTAATCCTGTCCAAGTTCTAGTTCTTAAACATCATGTGCTTGTAGTCAAGGTCTGTGTATAGTATCTGTCATTTAAAGAAAGAATGGACAGAGCACTCTGACTGGGTGATGTCACTTAGACTCCTTGAACTAATGTCTTAAAATTTGTGAGTGGCTACTCTGCAACAAATACTTACTTTGTGCTGAGAAATTTATTAAATATTTAATCAGAGAAGATACTCTCCCTTGAAACAGCTATACACATTTTTAGAAAATGTGTATGGGACTACACATTTTTAGAAAATGTGTATGGGACTACACATTTTTAGAAAATGTGTATGGGACTACACATTTTTAGAAAATGTGTATGGGACTACACATTTTTAGAAAATGTGTATGGGACTACACATTTTTAGAAAATGTGTATGGGACTAATTTAGAAAATGGTATGGGACTAATTAGTGGGAGGGAGGAGACTTGATAAAGAAGCTAAAATATAAAGAAGATTGTCTTTGTGGATGTCAGGAGCCAATCTCCATTTATCAGTCATGAAATAACAAGCAGAAATAAACTTGGTATTTGTGATAGATGTTAAATGCATGAGTTCTGATACATCTATACATATTGGTGAGAAAGGAGTAGGTAAAATAGAAAATCATATTGAAACACTTCTTAACCTAAATTTTATGACCCAACCTTAAATTTTCTACTATGTTGATATTTTTTGGCTTTTTTTTCCCCGCAGGCATTGGAGGTGATCCTTTCAATGGAACAGATTTTATTGACTGCCTTGAAATCTTTCTGAATGATCCAGCCACAGAAGGCATCATACTGATAGGTGAAATTGGTGGTAATGCAGAAGAAAAGGCTGCAGAATTTTTGAAGCAACATAATTCAGTAAGTTTGGGTTTAGAAAAATATAACTCTGCTTTGAAGTAATATCACAGGCTTGTTTTAGTGTATATTTTTATTTTTTCAAGATTTTTTTTCAAGAAAACATGAAAGATACAATTACACTTTGTTGAGCTGGGCCTTCCATACTGGTCACTCAGAAAAGCTGGTACTCTTGCCCCTTTACCACAAATCCTATTCTCTACTCAGATCCACACTGCAGGTTTGTGGGAAATTAAGTTACCTCCTAGTGAACAGACAACATTCAGGCCATCAGCTTGAAAAACCCTACTTGATTTATATTTATTGTTCACCTCTCTGTCACTGATATTCTTCCTTTTGATCTTAGGTAAATAAGTGTTCTTGCTCTTTTGAAGGTCACCCTTCAAAATATCCTATCCTTTTATTATCTTTTCCAGAATCTCACCAATTTTTCGTTTCAGTCCTTATAGAGTAGCACTTTCCCTTATAGTCGATTAGAAAAGCTGTATTTATTATGTCCTATGAAGGCTTTCGTTGTTGCTTCTTCTTTAGAATTAAATGTAATGAGTAGTTTGGAGTGGTGGAGTTTAATGATTTCATTTAGCTTAGAGGAATTAAGCTCTGTCTTTGGGGTGATGGAGAGAGAGGGTGCAGTAATTACTCAAGTAGCTCGGTGCTACAGCCCATAATAGAGTACTTGTGTGGCAAGACCTGGGGGGCGGAATATGTAGATGATTTCTGTGATTCCCGATACAGACGAATGAAGCAGCATTTTTAGGAGACCAGGCAAGAGGATAGAGATAACTTTCTATGCATGTGAATTTGAAGAGTGAAAGAGAATTAAGTGCCACAGAAAAAGAATAAATATTGGAGAGTGAAAGGATGTGTGATGTAAGGAATTTCAAAGAGTTTTTTGGAGTATGCAGTTGACCCTTGAGCAACATGGGTTTGACAGTGTCAATCATTGACAGCAGATGAACTAGGGGTAGGACTCAAATATATGTCTGAGTATGTCTGACTTCGTATTACATCATGGAGTGATTAGGACAGTGTGTGAATTAAGGACAAGAATCAGTAGACCTGGACATGTAATTGATGTCATCCTAACTGATCTTCCTATTTTCAGGCTTTTGCATTTCTCATCATTTATATAGCCAATTCTTGGGATAGGTATATAGTCTTCTCCATAATCTTTTTAATTGTATTTTTCTCTACTAAAAAATCTCCAGTGACTTTTCTTTCTTAATAGGTTTATCCCTTGTCCCTTCATAGTGAAGTATTTCTACTATTTGAATATGGGGACAGAGGGATCAAGTGGGAATTAATGTCACTCAAATATGAGATGCTAATATCTTCTACAGAGCCCACAGTGAATGAATAAGTGACTTGTGGAGTATTTTTAATTTTCTACTATAATAGCTTCTGGGCATACAGAAATAAGTGAGACCGTAGTCCCTGTGTTTAAGGAATTAATAGTTTAGGAGGGATAACTCATAGGAAATAATTCACAGTCATTACATTGAGTGTAATAGTAGAAATGTGTTAAAGGCACAGAGTTTGCTGAGGGTAGATGATCAACTGTTAGGGCATTGTGGAGATTGAGAGGAAAACTCAGAAAGGCTTGATAGAGGAGGAAGCTTAGAGCTTAAAAGTTAAGTAGGAATTTGCCAAATATTTGAGGAGAATAGAGATCATTCTCAGCAGAGGAACAGAGGCAGAGCAGCCTAAAAGTGCTAAAAGATAAAGAAAAGGGAAGAATGGGGGGAGATGAGGCTGGAGTAAGCAGTATTTGACCACACAGAACCTGGTCTGCTGCTACCAGCTTGTTCAGGGCATTGAACACAAACTGTGCTAGTAATCATTCACTGACATGTTCTTGCAGCTTGAAAAAAAAAAAAAAAGCCAAGTTCATTTAAGAATACTCTTGATGAACCAGTAAAAATTATTAATCTTATTAAATCTCTACCTTGAATTATATTTTGTGGTGAAATGGGGAATAATTAGTGAACTAGCAACTTTTTCATACAACATCAGTTTGCTTGAATGATTGACAAACTGCTTATTCAGAATTCAGTATTTGACAGTTGTTTTTAAAAATACGAGTAGAGTGATCCTGCTGTAGTAAGAATAAACAGCTCATGATATTTGTTGCCAGTGAGAAAATTGAGGTATCTGTTGTTTACTTGACAACTTCCCCCTACTAAAGACCTTCCTAATGAGATTGGTGGTGATATGGATACATGTGACTTGCTAACACTGCATATTGTCATGTGTCACCATTTGGAAGAACTGCATAACTCGGAGAACCTCTATTTTCATGTAACATGTAACATGACCAAAGTGTGTTAACGAGTCATCAGAATGAAATGATCCTTTCAAAATGAAGACATGAATGGATTTTAAAGTAACAAAGGACAGGGTGTTCATTGCTGTGGTGTCACATTCAGTGTTGTCATCTCTAAGAAATTATTGCTTGAGGACTTGTATGTTGCATCAAAGAAGACTATCCCCAATTATCTGTAGCTTATTAAAATACTTTTCTTTTCCAACTATATATGTGTTTGAGGCCAGATTTTCCTCTTGTACTTCAGCTCAAATACACTGTACTGCAATAGATGGAATGTACAAGCAGATATCAGAATTCATTTACCCAAGAGTTGCAAAATTATAAAATAATGTCTTACCAGAATATTGTTTTGAATGAATGAATATTTATAAAATTTCTGTTGTTTTTATGCAGTAAATATCAGATATAATCATTAAAAACAAGTTCTTTGGATCCTCAGTAATTTTTAAGTATATGGAAGGGACCCTCTGTTGTCTCTGACCTCCTGTTTTGATTGTGGCACTTTCATTTCCTGTGAAATTTAGCCATATATTTATGTACTCCTTTATGCCACCTCTTAACTGATTGATAGGTATACATATTTTTATATTTTATAAAAAATATATATATTTAAAATACAGCAGGTCTTTTTAAAATTGTTATTCTAGAGCACAGGTCTCTTGTATTTCCTGTATGTGGATTTTATGTTAACCTCAGAATCTTGTGAAGCACTGCTGTGCACTTAGAGCATGCACATTAGAATGGACTTTGTTGAATAAAACTAGGTCTGACCTTGTCTTCTTAGATTTTATGAATTTCAGAGGAGAGAGGATCCTTGGTCATCAGCCTGATTTAGCCATTTTAATTCATAGATGAGGAAGCAGAGGTCTAGAAAAGGTAATGTGCCCTGTCAGAGTAATGCAACTTTAATCAGTAGGAAATCAAATCTGGTGACTCCTTGTCTTAGGTCTTTCCAGTGTACCTCCTTCCCTTATCCTTATCTTTTTGTTTCAGATGAACTAATAATGAATTAAGACATAAAATCAGGTTGAAATAATACAACCTGATCTTGTG
This sequence comes from Uropsilus gracilis, assembly GCA_004024945.1. NCBI lineage: Eukaryota > Metazoa > Chordata > Mammalia > Eulipotyphla > Talpidae > Uropsilus > Uropsilus gracilis. The sequence goes on along the minus strand of PVHY01000507.1, from coordinate 44,795 downwards.
TCTTAATTCATTATTACTACAAGTCAGATAATGTATATATTTTCAAGTGCACCTTCTTTTTCCAAAATGAATTACATATATATATATTTATAAGATGACTTGCACCAGTGAAGTCCAAGTATAATATCTAAACATTTAAAAATTTTACTCAGGATAATTTTTCTGAGTTTGTGTAAAAATGTGAATGATCTCAAAGGAAAATGGAGTAGAATCAATCATAGTTTAATATTCGTTGGTTTTCTTAGTGAGGATGAAGGATGTGTTCTGCTGAATCCATTTGCTATTTCCTGGGAGACTCATGAATTTGATGTCTGATTTTGATCAATTTTTTTATTTGCATATTTAAAATACCACTTTCCAGGGTCCTAAAGCCAAACCCGTGGTGTCCTTCATTGCTGGTTTAACTGCGCCTCCTGGCAGGAGAATGGGACATGCAGGGGCAATTATTGCTGGAGGAAAAGGTGGTGCTAAAGAGAAAATATCTGCCCTTCAGAGTGCAGGAGTTGTAGTCAGCATGTCTCCTGCGCAACTGGGAACCACCATCTACAAGGTGAGCTATGCCTGGTGGCCTGTGTGCCCCAAAGTTACAGGCCTCACAGCATGTGTGATCACTCTGGGTACCTGAGAGAAAACTATCTTGTTTTCTGGGCCTCATCAGTTCCTTTCTTTTTTATGGACAGCTTGACAGTTTATAACAACTCGACTGTCCCTTTAATTTCTATTTGGGCATGACCAAGATTAACATTCTGATTAAAAAAACTTTTTTTTCAAAATTTTTTAAAATTGGGATTTGCTCTTTTTTGAATGGCAAGATATAATATAAAGAAAGTGTTTTGGAGTCATAAGTGCCATGAATTGCATTCCTTGTAGTTTGTCTTTTCTGTGGCGGACCTTTGGGATGTTACTATCCTGATCCCATAGGTTTCTGTTTGCAGGTAGAAGGGTTGACAACTGAGTACCAAGAAATGAAAACCAGATGACAAAGTAGTTGGAGTGAAAGAACATCTAAGGAAATTTGGTTTCTGGTTCTGCTTGTGTTAAGGGGGCCATTGTTTACCCATTAGAAGATCAACTTCTTAGCCATCTGATTTGCTTTTTTTTTTTTAAAAAAAGGACATCAAGGCTTAAATTTTTCTCAATGACTTGGTATCTTCTACAATCATTTTGTAATCACTTAATACTCTTTTTATTTTTACGATGGTGATAGCCTTGACAAAAAAAGCAAAGAAACTTTTTGAAGGATGCTGAAAAGAGGCACACATTGCATTTCTAGGAGGCAGTGGTGTTTTGGCTCAATTTTCTTGCCCTTGTCTTAAGAATAATAAAATGAAACCTTGTTTTATTGAAAACCTTGTTTTCTTTGTATGATCTTGTCTTTGGAATATGACACTATGTCATAATATTTGAAAGAAGCCTGGTGGTTAGTGAAATGTAAAGGTGAATTTATTTAAAAGGGGAAGACTGGCATAAACAAATTTTTATTCACATTGGAGACATGTGTTACTATTTTTGTCCAGTAAGTGGCAGCAGGCATCTACACATTCTCTTGTATTTTAATTGTTGCAAGTAGAGAAATGTGATTTTCTATATTGTTTCCTTTTCAGATATTTCTAAGGTTCTTGACATTTTGTTCAAATCTTAAATGTATCCGTGTTTAGTTTTAGTCTCTTAGAAACTAAGCAAATTTTTCCACAGCCTTATTAAAAAGGCTGGTGTTCATGCACAGCATTAAAACTTTGGCTGTCACATCAGGTTTGAACTCTTATTGATAATACTGCAGTCTCGAAAAAATGTAATTCAAAGCCTCAGAGCTCTGCATTTAGAGACAGGACATTGCAGCTTTGCATCTGGCTTAAGTGAAATTCCAGTGGACACAGATTAATTTGAAAGCTATTATTTTGTGTGCAAGCATCTCATTCTGGTACATTTTACTTCTGTAATTTTTGGTTGTTCAAATGATTCTGAAGATGAGAGATTACAGAATCATTTTGCCCAGGAGTCTAATTTGGATCTTAAAGTCTTTTTATCTTCTCCCCCTCTCTTCTGTTTCCAAAGGAGTTTGAAAACAGGAAGATGCTGTGAAACAAACAATGAAAGTCCTCTAAATGTATGGAATGAAACATCATAGAATGGAGCCAGCAGCAGTTTGCATCTGATGTCCACTGATCGTCAGCCTGTGTATTGACTATTGGCCATCAGTACAGGGAGAATCAAAACAAGGCTTAGAATGTCCTCCACTGAGATGTTTCCACCTCATTGTATAGCAGATAGCCAATAAATCTCTCGTCTGACTTGAAGGCAGTTTGGAGACTTGGTTATTCCATAGTGTGAAATGGGGAGAATGGGAGAAATGTGTATATACATATGCTTGAATGCGCTCTGTAGAGGATGCTCATTCTCTTGTCTAAAGCAGGAAGCTCAGTGTTCTCCTGACTTGTCCTCTTTTCCCACCACCATCTTCCCTCTCCCACTCCCCCTTTCCCTCTCTCCTAAGACCTTATGAAGCAGCCCCCCTCCTGCCATCCTGACTTTCTTATCTCTTTACTATCCTGACTGTTTTTCTCACCTCTTTACACTCCTGCAGCCACCGCCACGTTTGGGCCGAGCAACACCAACATGTCTAAACAGGATATTTGGTTCTGTCTATTCTGATTTCAACCCCAAAAGTGAAAGTCCAACTCCTGACTCCAGTGCCTTTTTAACTTTCATTACAGAAACTTTCAAACATTTGCAAAATAATTGGTAATAAAATAATTTCCCAAGCACCATCACCCAACTTTGAAAATTACCAACATTCTGCTATTTTTATATAATTTGAACTTCCAATTCATCTCCATTATTGTTGTTGCTATGGTTTTAATTTCATTGTAGAATAAACAGATTAATTTCTATAGGATTATGATTGGGATTTAGTTAAGTTCTATTGACTATTTTAAAAGAGCTGGACATTTAACAATATTGAGTCTTCTGTTTTCAATTATTTTGTCACAGAAATATACAGAATATAAATTGATTTTTCTATATTGACCTAGCTAAATGAATGTATTAGTTTTCATGGTTTTAAAAGTTTTCTCAGGATTATAACATAAGAATTTATGTTGACTTGTCTACGGCCATACCACCATGAACGTTCCTGATCTCATCTGATCTTGGAAGCTAAGCAGGGTCGGGCTTGGTTAGTAGTTGGATGGGAGAATTTATGTTGACTATACATAGAGTTTTACTTCTTCCCAAACCACATCATTTTCTTTTCCTTGTCTGTTGTGCTTGCCCTACTGCAGTGCTGAATAGGTACAAGAACAGATGTCCTGGCCTAGTTTTCAATCTTTGGGAGATTTTCCCATGGTTCTCTACTAGAGATGATGCTAGCTTGAGGATGTGCATAGTTGTGCTTCATCACACAAGGGGAATTTCCGTCTGCTTCAAGTTAGCGGAATGTTTCTGTTGTTTGTTTGCTTATTTTATAACCCTGAATAGTTTTGTCAAAATAAATTTTGTCCATTGATTTTTTTTTTTAATTAACTGAAATGAATTAATGGAAATGACTATATGGTTTTGCATCTTTACTTGGTCAATTTAGATATTTAATTTTTAAATACATTCCTACTCATAAATGCCACTTAGGCATATATGTTGCTACATCAATTTGCTAATATTTTGTTAAAAGGGCTATTTGTCAAGATTATGTTTTCTTTTGATGTACTTGCTTTTTTTGCATTAGGGTAATATTGGCTTTACATAATATTTTGGGAAGTGTTCCTTTATCCTCTTTTCTGAAAGATTTGGCGTAAGATTGGTATTTTTTTCCTTAAATGTAATAGAATTCACTAGTAAAACCAATAGAACTTGAAATTTACTTTGATTATATTTTCAATTTCTTTGATAGATAAAGGCTTTTCAGATTTTCTGTTTGATTTTGTGCCGTTATGGGTTAATTTTAGTATTTATTGCACGTTGTGGTGGACTCTGAAGCAAAAAGCTACAAATTCAGAAATTCCACAGGTAATCCCTTCTATCATCTGCCTGATATTGGTTACCCTTCATTGCTTTCATGTATATATATATATATATATGTATATATATATACACGTATATATATGTGTATATATATATACGTGTATATATATACGTGTATATATATATATATAAATTACTTGCCCAAATTTATTGTGGGGAGATCCATCTGACCACACTACTCCATCATTACTAGAAGCTGGAACTTCTCCATTGCATAACTTTATAGAAATGAAAGGGCTCATGTTTTTCTCCAGCATTCCCTCTATCCCTCTAAAATAAGCACCTTTGAGCCAGGCAAGGCACTTCATTATCAGATCTCATCCTGGGTTTCTGGATCTTACCCTGTCCTGTGAGTCACATGGGTTATGATTATGAGAAATATTCACATCCTGGGGAAAGTTCAAGGGCAAAATTTAAGGTAACTTTAAGTGATCTTGGTCACTTCTGGTCTGATGTTTTATTTCCTGTCTCCATATACCCCAAACACAGAACACAGCCCCTTCTTGGGTTTTCTACAATCACTTCAAAGTGTAGTGATTATGGTAGACATTTTAAAAATAAATGAATCTTAGTATGGGGGTTACATTTTTATGTGGCCGACCATTGCTGAGGGAAGTTACAAGGTGCTTTCAACCAGGAGTAGGTACTAGTCACACTTTTCTGGAGTCCCACCAAAATGACAGAAATTGTCACCTCAACTTTTCTCCCTCAGTTCCAGCCTAAATCCTTCCAAGTCAGACTGTGATGGAGTTCTTCCTCCCCACCCTTACCCTACTGCTGTTCTGTGTCTACCTGTTGCTCCATTTCTAGCTGTTGCCACCTTTAAAAACTGCTCTTATTTCTTCTGCAGATTCGTCACACTATTGTGCCTTAGTTTCAGCACATCTCAGTTCTTTAGGGAAGTCCTAGTCTTTATAACTATACATATAAACAACCATTAAGTAATTCACTAATCTCAGTTACAACCCCTGGGAGTAATTCTGGGATCAGTACAAAATGGGATTCAGTTTGGCCAACTCCCCCATAAATCCTATCTTCTAATCTGATTTCAGTCATGTGTTACCTACTGACACCTATCCTCAGACACCAATGGGGTGTCTTACAATTTAGTTCATTTCTGATAGTAACTACCAGGTAACACAGGCCTCCTGGTTAAGCGAGTTCCACAACTTTGTCCAATTTTAGACACTCATTACAAGTTCTGAGTGTCTCCAGATGATTAATTTTTATTCCTACTTGACCACAAATTTGGGGTTTCCATCATCCCCTCCCCCCCCCAGGCTCAATAATTTGTTAGGATGAGTCATTGAATTCTCCCAAATTACTATACATACAATTATGCTTTTATAATAAAAAGAGAACTAGAGGACTCAGGAGCAGTGACATGGAAGAGATGCAGGTAAGGTCTAGGTTGAGGGCACAGGAGCTTCTGGCCCCGTGGAGTTGGCATCCATTGGTAGTACACCCAAGTTGGAAGCTCCCTGAATAACATCATCTGGAGTTTTTATAGAAATTTCATTACATAGATGAGTGATTAAGTCAATTATCACTTAATTGATTAAGTCAACTACTGATCTACAGTCCTATTTCCCTGCCTGGAGGTTGGGAGATGGATTGGAAGTTCCTGCTCTAATCACTAGTTGGTCCTCCAACCTCTCCTGACCAGCTCCTCCCATGAAACCATCTGAGAGCTCACCCTGAGTCCTTGCCTCAGCACAAAGTCAGTGTGGTCTAACGGGACTCATTATAAACAAGACACTCCAATCAGGATATCTGGGGCTTCTTTTCTCCACGGGTTTTTGAAGCCTTGTGTCAGAATAGGAGATGAAGACCAGATTATTCTTTATATCACCAAATCTACCCAGAGACTGAATGACCTTTTCCATCACTTATCTTCACATTACACTTCGAGTTATAATTCTCTTAGGGACTCCACTGCCTTCAGAGAAATTTTGAGTTCTCAGCCTGATACATATAACCTCAAACTCCTCTCCAGTATCATGCTGGAGCTCATGCCCCAATACCTTCAAGTCAGCCACGAGAAACTTTGTAGTTCACCCAAGAGCCTGAATCTTCCTGGTTCCATAGCTGCAACATAGTTCATTTTGGTAGTTTGCCCTCTCTTGCATGCTCCTGAGTTTAATTAGCTTCTAATCATAGCACTACTATCAGAATGTATTCTTTCTGGAATTCAGAATCTGTTTCAGAAGAGAACAAAGCTTTTTATAATGTCCTGAGACGTTTGTTTGCAGTGTTCTGGGGTGTGAGAGTATTTCCTCCAGACTCTGTAATCACTGAGTGAGTGCTTACCATGTGGCAGAAACTGCTGAGGACTCTATTTGTATACTTAAATTCTTACTGCAACCCAAAATGCAAGCCTCTTCCATTCTGCCAAGTTGCCTTTTCAGCATCTCAAAGCCTGAAAGTACTTATCTGCTGGTGACTTTTCAGTCTTTATCTTAAATACAGGGTCTCCCTAAGGAAGTAAATACATGGAATCAACCTGTACTTGGCCTCTTCTTGGTAGAGGCTTCATAATTAGCTCCCCGAGGATAGGAATTTGTTTTATTCATTGTATATACCTGTCACCTAGCATAATGTCTGGCACACAGTAAGTGCTCATTAAATATTATTTAAATTGAAATAAATCCTTGTCAAAGTTTCAGGATTGAGGTAGTGACCTAATCTTTATATTTTCAGTCATTATCAGTATAGGTTTCTAAGATTTTGGTTTATTAACTAAGCACAATCCTTGATTTGGGGAGACTATATTCTGTCAATGGAAATACAACCCATATAATTCTCAGTGAACAGTGAATAGCTGCTATGTATCTAGCACTCTGGTAGATGTCTTGGCTCGAAGGTGAAAACAAGAAAAACACAAGGTGGTTTTCAACAGGTGAAGAAAACATAGCCTGACTAAGCAATCATGAATATGGTGATGATGATGACATTGAAAAAGATACTGGTCATGATGATGATGGGAATGATGAGAATGAAGATGACAACAAAGGAGAGGATACTGATGGTGAAGGTGGTGATGTTAGCTATCCATTAAACAGTGCCAATAAGCACCAGGCATGGTTCTAATTACTTTATGCTTAGGAACTCACTAATTTTCTTGATCACAAAGAAGGTGAAATTATTATCCCTAATTTACAAATGAGAATGCTAAGGAAAAGAGAGGTTAAGTTCCTTGTTCAAAGTAAGATAAGTGGTGATATGAAATTGAGATGTTTGTGGAACTGTCAATCTGGTGGCTTTAACAAGTATAAGTAAGGAATCAAGACATCATGAGGATATGTTGTGATGTTTAAGTTTGTAGAGTTGCGTTTGTTAGGTATGGAAGTAGACTACTTTCTAAGTGCAATGCTTAATGAGAACTCTCTGCAATGGGCCCAGCATGTACAAAGGCCTAGAAGTTGTGACATATTTGAGAAGGAAAAGAAGTCAGGAATGGCTGGACCAGAATGAAGAAATATGTTATTAGATGACATTGGAAAATTAAACTAAGAGATCTTGAAGGTTAGTTAAGAATTTTGTTATCTTATTCCAAGAGGAGTGAAAAATATTGAAGTCTTCTAAGTAGCAACATGTGGATTTTTGAGAGAGTTTTTTGGATCCTGTGTGTGGATATAGGAGACTGACTAAAAGCTGACAGCATTAATGGAGCAGAGAGGTGATGATTTATGGGGCAAGATGGTGGCATGAGCGAGAGCAAGAACAGTGAGTATTCAGGTTGAGAATCTGTGAGGAATAAATTATAGGAACCTGGTAAATTATTTGTTTCAGAGAAGTGAGACAGTTGGTTTCTAACCCTCATTTAATAATAAAGGAGGGAACTCAAGACGATATATTAAATTTGAGGTTTCCTCCAAGCAGCTATATGCAGCAAGCCATGGTAAAAGCAAGTCAGATGCACTCTGATTTGTGACTGGACAGGAAATCAAAGAAGCTCCGGGAGTAATCAGATCATCTCCTGAAGAGGAGAAATGAGGACCTGCGCACATTCAATCTCTGAGCCTTGTCACTAGTCAGAGGTCAGGAGAGCTGAAGTGCACAACATAGAGAACATGGCTTTATGCATGACAATGTTCCTTTTGATTTTAACTCATCACTTGGAGAGTTCAGAATCCCATGACTGGTTGGGGGAGAGGAAGACAAACTATTTTAAAAAGTTATCACTACAGTCTTGAATTTTGACTTGTGGAATGCCACCACAAGGGGAGCTCAATGATCATCCAGTGATTGCACATTCTTTAGAGGAATCTGGGTCCAAGTCTCCTTTGTAACCCATGGATGGTGAATGTGATATTGAGGAGGCAGAGAGGAGGCCTTTATCATTCAGCTGCACTAGAGAAAAACAAAAATGTTTTTGCATCACAAAGTAGAGCTGTGAGGATTTAATAGAATAATGTCCTTTACAGAATACGTTGTGCAGTTCAGTTCTCCTATTCTCTGACTAGTGACAAGGTTCAGAGATGGGGTGGGTACAGATCCTCATTCTGCCTCTTCAGGAAACAATATGACCTTTCCTGGCAGTTCTTTTATTCTCTGCTGATCACAAGTCGGAGTGCATCTGATTCACATTTGCCATGACTTGCTAGCTCCCTGGTGACCTAGTGGTTAGGATTTGGCGGTCTCACTGCCATGGCTTGGTGGATGTAGCTGCTTGGAGGAAACCTCAAATTTAACGTATCATCCTGAGTTCCCTCCTTTATTACTATGTCAGGCTTAGAAACTAACTGTCTCACTTCTCTAAAGCAAATAATTTACCAGATTAATGATCTTTAATGTCATACATTTGAAATGCAAGGTCTAGGTTGGGGGTAGGGTCCACAAGGAGAGCCTTGTGGGGAATTTAGAAAGGAATGATAAGTCAGTATTGATATAACAGAAAAGTGTTGGGATTTTTTTTTTTTCAATGAAAGAGAATGTGAAGGGTGAGCTAACTGCAAAGGTTAACTAGGAATGATAACCACGGATGAACCTGATGAAAGCTTACGGATCTACCTCATATACCCTTGTAGACACTGGGAACCAGGGTAAGAGCCCTTGACTTAAAACTATTCCTGAGATATTTGTACTTTAATATTGAGCTCTTGGAAAAGGAAAAACCAAATCTTAAGTGGGAATAAAAAGATGCTTTATGTACCTCTTCCTCAAAGCCAATCTAGCCTGTGCAAACTGCTTATTCCTGTTGACTAGCAAGAGCAGTGTGATTCCTCACTGACAAGGTCATTTGCTTCTTTCACACTGGGCTAGTTCACCTGGTCCTGTTTTCTCTAGGTTCTGGCCTTCTAGTTCTGCACAGTCTACCTTAATCCTTGACTTGACACCTGCACTGGGCATTATGACTTGTTCTCTCATGTATTTGAACTTCGATTCTCCTCAGCAACCTGGATTGTCCCTGGCAGTGATATGGGGTGTAAAATGGGCAAGAAGCCTCTCAAATCACTGAGCCAAAGGTAAAACAAGTGACACTTTTATAATCCGGCTTTTGCCCCCCGGCTTTTTTTTTCCAACCCATGCATCAGTTGCAAGCAGCACAAAGCTGTTTAAACAGAAAATTTTGTTTATTTATGTTTCCATAGCATTTATTCTATTGTATGATTCTTCTGAAAGTTTCATGGCAACAGAACACTTTTGAAATTTTATTTTATTAGAGGAGTAAGTTTTTAACATAGACAAAAATCTTTAAAGCTCACAAGCCTGTTCTAATACATAGTGAAAATTAAATGAGTTAAAACATATATCTGCAGTTGTAATCTCATACATAGTAAGTTAAACAGCAAAATTTATTAACAAGGGAAACGAGAAGTCATTCATGCCACAGGTGGCCAGTTATCTTACCCTATTCATTGTTTAGTTCGAAGTCCCCAAAACACATGTCCAAGATGGTGCCTTTTCGCCCCCACTAAACCTGAAGCAAAGTCCAATCTTTCCATTCAGTTTTCTTTTGCTATTCTCTCTCCAGTGTTCCGAGCTCCTCAGCTTCTCCAAGCTTTCTCAAACTTTTCCAGCAAGTACTGATACAAAACCAGCTTTCCAAATCCCTGGATTTCTCTAGGTACCAACTTTCCAGCTTTCAATCAAAACCAGAGCCATGCACCTCTCTCTTTAAGGCCTGCCCTTCCTCAGCATCTGGTGTCTATGCTGCCCACCTAAGCCATTGCCCTTCTGGGCTTCTCCAGCCCGTGCTCTGCACACCTGGCCACACTATGGCTCCCAGTCACTGCCAGCCCGCCGTTGTCTGGCATCTGGTTGAAATTGGGTAGGAAAACAGGCAAAGCAGAGCACGTAATTAAACTTACAAATAGGAACATCTGACCCTTTAAATCCAGCCAGTCATCAGGTTTATCCCAACCCACACAAGCAGTAGAAAGACCACACTGTCTTAAAAAGAGGCAAGAACAGATTTATTCACTTCTAAAAAGACAAAATAGACGAAAGTCACTGAAGGTATAAGGGATCCCTTTGATAATCTTACCACATAGTCCAATCTCTAGTCTAAAAGGGCTACATGTGAATCCTTCAATCATGTGCATCCATAAAATGGTTTTTGTCCCACCTTCAAGCCAAATGAAGAAACCAAGATGATGCTGTCAATCCTCCTCCAAAAGCAGCATATTCAAATCCAGTGAAGAAATATAGATGGCGTTGTCAATCTTCCTCCAAAAGGCACAGCTCCAGCCTTCTTTTGGCCCAGGCCACCAAGACTCACTTGAAACAACAGCAGCAGCCACTTCAGACATCTCACAATGAAAACAGCAACACTCCAGGTTCTCTTCAGGTCTCCAGACAACTCCCAAGCTTCAGAGTTTCAAAGTTAAAGCAAGTTTTCAAGTACCATGTTTCCAATTCAGCTTAGAAAGGTCACACGTTTCTCCAGTACGCTTCCCTGGGCCCCTCACCAGCCCAGACTGGGGTTGGAAGCCCACAGCTTGGCTTCCTTCCCTGCTCTGCTGCCCCACATGGCAGTGGCAGCTACAAGGCCGCCAGCCTCCCTGCTTCTCCACTGCTCTCCCTCTTCTTCAGCGTTCTCTCTCTCTTGCTCTCCAGCTGCATTTCTTCTTATATCCTCTCTCACTGTTCCTCTCATGAGAAGGCTTGACTTCTCTGCTCCAACTCTCCACCCACCAGGGCACAATGGCTTCTATCTTAATGCAGCATTACCATGCTGGAGCTATGGCCCTCCAATTTCACCTCAGCACCCCTATCACAGTCACCCCAACTCCTGCTGGCCACTCTTCTCTTTGAGCTTCCTGTTTCTTCTTGCATGGTTTTTCTGTCAGAGCCTGCCCACCAGGACAGTTGGCACAGTCCTACTTTCAGCTGCATCACAAAGGACCTCCCTTCCCTCCCCCCCAGGCCCCGGCTGCTCCATTCAGCCATGTCACCCACTACCAATAGTTGCCTGACAGTTGCTCAAAGGTGAAGTCACTTAGGATCAGGGATGGTGAGAAGCCATTTTCTACCCCTAGGCCTGAAAAATTGGCAACGGGAGGGAGCTGTCCTGCAACTGATAAGTCACACAGCATGAGAGAAGGCTCTGGGGAGGCCCGTGACCCTGCTCAGGGCAACATAACCAGTGTTCTACTTAGGACCTGCCAAGGGGGAAATGAGGGCATTCGGTGCCCTGGCCTCCCTCCCTTCCTCCCTCCCTCCCTTTGATCTGCTGGTAGGAGGTCAGGCTGAACCCAGCCAGGAGGTGGAGGGTGGATGTTCCCAGGTGGTATGTAAAATGGCCTCCCCAGAGGCACAGTGCAGGGCAGAACAGTCCTGGGAAGGCTGGAGAATGGATCTGGAGGGGACTGTGGAGAATCCTGATTTCACCAACTCTCCTTTCAAATGGGCAATGTCCTGGCCAGCGCAGAGGCAGGTCCCTTTGGGGGAGAAGTTGGGGAGAAAGTAGGTAGCAGATACTGTGTCGGGTAATTGCGTGGCAATACCTAATGCTCCGAAGGAGATCTTTGATAGAGGTTTGCATCACATTTGACACTCTAGTGTTTCCCTGAAGAAATAGTTGTTGGTGTGTTCTCTGAGCCATTGAAAGGTAAAAGGCATTTGTAGGTGTGTAGACCACAGTATCAGCTTTCTTAAGTGTCCTGTCAGAGAAGTAAAGATAACTGTAGGTGCACAAGGCCGTGAGGGTTGCAGGTGTACCCTGATGCCTAGGGGTGAAGATTCTCAGGCCTGGGAGGGCAGAGATCTTGAGGATGAACCAACACACTGTTTTCTGGGTATCCAGGACTCATGCCCTGTGGCTTCCTAGAGTCCTGGTGGAGTTCGTGGGTTACAAGTTGCTCTCTGCCTGGCTTTTCTTTTCTTTTTTCTTTTTTGGTGTGCCCAGCTTTTAAAAGTGCTATCCTGAATCCCTATATGGAGCAGTTTGCCCAGAGCTCTGCTGCAGGACCTGAATGAGACCTGAGAATCCTAGGCAGGCAGCCAAGGAAATGATTCTCTGTAATGTGTGTTCTGGATTGTTTGCCATTGCCCCTTGTCTCCCTGGATGACACAAAGGCATTGTAACAGAGAAGATCTAGCCTTATTTTTCAGGTGGGAGATCTAACACTTGTGCAAGTAAACCCTAAAATAGTAGCTAAGGTAGTGACAAAACTGAAATTGGAGCCTGGTCGCTGCTCCTGGCCCCCAGGGCTGCAAGGAAGCAGTTACTATGCAGGACGCAGGACGACGGAGGCACTTAGAATAGAGGGCATTTTCAGAATGCATGGAAGACAATGTTCCAACAAGGTGAATTATGTCTTTGACCTACTGCCCTTGACTTGTGTATGCTCTGTGAAGGGGGCAGCCTTGTCCTGGCAGGAGGTGTGTCTAGGGTACACATTGTGACCGGAGGTGGAATTAAACTGGGTTGGGTCAGGAGTCAGGACTTTGCTTTTGGCCTCAATGGCACAGCGCTCGACTTCTCACTAATGAGCTGACAGCAGACAACAGAGATGGCCGTGCAAGGTGTTCTCAGTAGTTTTAGGAAAGGCCATCAGTAAAGGAACTTTGGTTCTCCATCAATTTCCCTTTATCAAGAATTCCATCGAAGTGCTACCGCTTGTGTCAGCTCTGTCAGATCCGAATGGAGATTGGAAATTGCTCAGGATCAAAAGACTGGTTAGGTGTGCTACAATCCAAAAGAGAACTGAGCTGACAGTGTCAAGGTCAGCACTCATGGCTTCTATTCAAATAAAGGAGTTCTATCTTTTAATAACTTTTTAGTTCATTAGTATTCTAGTATGGAGAGGAAAGCATCTTCTCTCCTGCTGAATTAATGACGTTTCAATATGTGAGAACTTTTAATTTTGACACTGGGGGCAGAGAGGCCTTTGCATTGTCATCAGGTTGGTCTTTGGTGATTCCAGCAGCCAGAGAAGTAATAAGTCATGATCCAGAGAGAGGAATATGTCACCTTCAATGAGGCACCTATAGGTGACAGGTTTCCAGTGATGGGTGAGGTTGAGGAAATGCTCAATCCAGGAAAGTACCCCAGAGGAGAAAGAGGCATCAACCACACAGTTGGCTAGTGAGGAAATGGTGGGGGCGGGGGCGGGGGAAGGACAGGAAACCGCCCCCCTCCCCATGCAACCCCAGCCTTCCCTGGCCTGACTCCCTGCCTGCAGCTGGTCCCCAGAGCCTGGCAGAGGAGGGCAGAGTGAGGGGGCAGAGTGGGGATGTGAAGGTGAAAGCAGTGACAGACCTTTCTTTTGAATGGACATGGCTGATGATCACTTGAAACTGGGTATAAGAACGTCTGAAGCAATATTATCACTTAAATTAGTACTAGGGTTTGAGTCTTTTAAGAAGTGGGAAAAAGAGTCATGAGGGGCAGGAAAAATATAATCCTGTTAGTTTCCTTGGGCTGCCATAACAAATGACCTCGAACTGGCTAACAAAACAACAAATTTATCTCTTACTTAGTTCTAGAGGCTAGAGTCTTAAATCACAGTATGGGTAGGTCTGCCCTCTCTTCAGAGGCTCTGCAAGAAGTCACCACCAGCTTCCAGGGATGTTGGTATTGAATGAGAAAGTTAGGAAATAAGAATAGGTAGTTAGCTGGAATGGGCGGTGGGGGGAGCAAGTCCAGATGCCTTAAGCCCATTTATCAAACCGAATAAGGAATAATCAGTAGGAACCAGGAGGGTGCCCCCAAGCCCTGGTGTCTTAAGACCATTTGTCAAACTGAATGGGGAACAATGGTTGTGGTCAGGGTACCCCCAAACTAGTAAAAATAAAATGTTCAGAGCACCAACACAATAACTCAATTTTAAAGCAAAGGAACAAAGCTTGTTTCTGGAAAGCAGGCAGGTAAGCTGGGAGATTCAGTAAGTCTAGGAGACCTCATGGGTTCCAACCAGTCAGCAAGAGACACAATGCCAAGACATCCAATGGCTGAACCCCTACGCCCTGCTCACTATTCCCACATAAACACATGCTTCTTGCCTCTTCAGCAGTGACCCATTCAGGATCCCTCTCTGTTCAGAGAACTTTCCTGTCCTTCTTTTTATCTATCAGTAAATCACTTGCTTTTCTGCATGACTGGTCTTGACACTGAGTTTTTTCCCTCACCTCAGCAAGAACTGAAGACCCCCAGGCTTGGACCAGTATTCCTGGGCACCTATGACTTATAGTTGCATCCCTCCAGTCTCTGCCAGTCTTCACATCACCCTCTTCCACTCTGTCTTGTCTTCCTTGTCTCTCTCTTTCAAAGATATCTATTATTGATTTCATCATTGATTATGTGATAATTCAGGATAATCTCTTTGCTTCTAGAGACTTAGTTAATCACATCAGCAAAGACCCTTTTTTTCTAAATAAGGTAGTAGTCGCAGTTTCCTGGAGCTAAACTTGCTCAGTTCCGTGGTATAATGGAATGGACAGGGAAGGTGGGGCCTGATGCTGATGTCTGCATTTGTACCTAAAAAATAAAAATAATATAAAATAAAAGCCCCAGAGAGGCCCTTTGGGAGATCAGTTCAGGCATATTCTTTTCAGGGTGGAAAAAAGGAAACAGATATAATTCTAGGTTTACAGATTCCATGTGGGAGGAAGAAGGAGTTGTTGCTTCTTTTTCTTTTTTGAAAGTTGCTCATGTAAATGAAGTCATTGAAAGTAAAAGAGGGGCCCATGGTAGGATGGTTGAAGAAAAGGAGGGCAAGTAGAGTTGTCAGAAGAAGAGTAAAGGGAACCAGTTCTGGTCTTTACCACCTTGAACTTCAGTTAAGTACTCACAATATTTTCCTGCCTGTCTTTATCTGTGTTCCCTGTCTTTAGCATCATATCTCTCCTTATTCTCCATTATTTCAGCAAACCTCTATTGTGAAGAGGGTAAAGTTGAAATTCCAGAATCTACTGAGACCCACCATGACCTGTGCCCTGACAGCTCCCTTACCCTTGATCCTTTCAGGTGACTGCTCCTCAAATAAAATCAGCAGTGGCATTTTTTTTTTTAAAGAGCCAGGTAGTAAATACTGTAGGCCTCTATGGTGACCTCTTGACTCTGCTTTAGGAGAACAGCTGTGAAAAACGTGACCTGGTGAGCATGGCTTTGTTCACAAAGAATCTTGTCACAAATATGACTGTCATATACTTTTCAGGTGTCACAACACATTTTTGGCCTGTTTTTTAATAATTAAAAGCAATGTAGAACCAGTCTTAGCTTGCAGGTCTTACAAAAAACTGGCAGGCTGGAGTTGGCCCATCAGCCATAGCTTGCTGACAACCGAGAGAAATCATGTCTATTCGTTCTTTCACCCTGAGTCCCTGCCTGTCTGACATCCATCTTCTTACACATTAAATATGTCCCACACTTTAACCTAAGTGCTTCCCCTCCTGTTCCATCAATATTCTTCAATCCCCCAGTTGCCCCACAGCTCTTAGAGGTTGTACTTGGCATTTGACTTCCTGGAGACCAATTGTCTATGTTCCTCATGATGTTCAGCAATGCCTGTTATTTATCTTTTCTATATCTTTTCCATGCCTTCCAAACAAACTGTATCTTTTTGAAGGGCAGAGCTTGCATTTTAAGTCTCTGTATGTCTCTTGGAGTTATGCCGTACACCTAGTTGGTGTTCAATAAATATTCAAGAAAAAAATGGTACTTTTTTAGACCCAGGGCTCAAAGGAGTTATTTTATGCACAAAGTTCAGAAATGAAAAGCCAAACCCCAGCAAAATTGCTTCCTTTTGCATTCTTCATTTTGATGATGTCTCTAAGGTATGGTATCTGGAATCTTTATGCCCCTAATATATTCTAAATTACCTTCAATTTCTGTTGTAGCTAATAGATAGGAGGTGACATGGAAGGGTACAGGGCCTCTGGTCACCTAGAGTCATATACCAAAGCCTATCGGCGCAATCTCACAAACAGACCACTCCGGGAGATTTTATTAGAGTCTTACCTGTACTAGATAATTGTGCACCATAAAGTTAGCTTGTACTAGAAGGAGGCAAGAGGAATTTGGGGTATGCTGAATGCAATTCAGCCAGTTGGGACAATGATCATTAGGACGACCCTGGGCGACACTTCAATACCTCATTCTGATCCAGGTACTATTTGGAGGTCATTGAACAGATGTTATTTGACATATTGCTGTACTTGGGGAAGCAAAGAATGGGTGAAAATAGCAGATTTTGAATATCCTGAATTCTGTGCCTTAGGTATTTAAACCTATAAACTCTTCTTTCCAACTTCTATTGTGGGGGCACTCAAAATCAATCTGTGAACCTTCATCCTGAACTCGAATTAGCCTACATATTGCTTTTTGCACAGTGGATAATTATAATTAACTCCACATAAAATTAATGATTGAGGATGTATCTGTGTCTCCCTCTAAACATGTTTTTAAAATTGAGAGGTTAAACAAAACTCCCTTGAAAGTTGCCTCTAGAACTGAGCAAGTAGTGGGGATGAAGAGGGGTAGGGGCAGGGGCAAGAACAAAGTGGGGAGGGAGCACAAGAGACCATGGTGGTGACATGGGGGTGATCTATGGTTGTTTTGGAGTGGGTGTGGTATGGAAATAACATCTGAGGAGGGGGATCCTTTATTGCTGAAATAAAGACAATGATGTCCACCAATGTTACTGCCATAACAAAACAAAAGAAAAACTGAGGACTACCCCAACATTTCCCCTCTTCTCTCAAAATGATTGTTACCTGAGCTACATCAGGGCACTTTTTATAAAGATTTAGCCCAGAGGAATTCAGTGTTCATTACCACAGCCCAATCAAGACAAACCCCACCCTGGGAACCTATCTGCAAAAATTATTCCCCTTCTTTCCTCACCAGGCTCAATTTATACCTCCAGAGCCAGACTCACTAGATGCAAGTAGCCATGTGATCTGCAAAGATGCAGCAAACTGAGGGATGCTGGAGAATACACTTGCCTATTTCCCTCACAATGCAGTCTTCCTATGACAGTCTGTGAGACTGTCCCACTTTTATAGGACTTCATGTTCTCTGGAGGTTGCTAAAATCTTCTCTTACTTAAAAATTGCTAGGACAAGTGCAGGAGACCAAAGGCATCTATGTGGGTCACAGTTGTGTCCCTGGAGTCTAGTCTGTGACAAAATGTGAAATGCATGTCTCATCCTGGGTCATCCTCAGAACCTACTAAGTGCCCCACAATTATTAATGAAAACTGGTACACTTCAGATTTCACCTAATAAAAACATGTATGTTAGTTAAATGATCAAATGAATCCTGACTGCTTACATTACTCTTTCTTTGGAAAACTTACCTCCAGGCAATAGGAGGAGCAGGGTTGGGATGGAGGTTACTGGCAGCGTTACATCAACATCAGACACTTAATTAAGGTTTTTGGGATGTCTTTTTTTTTTTTTTTTGCCCCTACCCCTCTACGGCGCTGCCAGGGACCCGACAGTTTTGTATTTCCCATCTCACATGCATTTCCTTGTTTCCTTAGAGCTTCACAGAATTGAGACTGCCCTGGGAGGCACCTACTAGAATTCCTCTTTGATTTCCATGAGACCTATTTTCATCAACATGCATTTCAAAGCTCAGTTCAAAAGACCCCACTTGAGTGATGGTTTTGCAAACTTCTCCTTACCCTCCTACCTCCACCCCACTCCACCCAGAGCAGCTCTACTCACTTTCCTTTGGCTTTTGCTTATGCCCAACCTCCTTCCCATCTCTGGACACCTCATGCCTTTTGTTCTTTGTCTCCCTCTCTTGCCTGTACGCACACTATTAGTCCAGCAGTGTCCTACCCAGCCCTTCTTGAGATCTGTGTTTTCCCATCTCTCATTTGTATTTCAACTCTCTCTCTTCCTCAATTCTCTTTCAGAGTAGCAGCCTGCTTGGTTCTATTTCAAGATCATCGCATATATTTGGCTTAGCGTTATGAGTATGCTGATCTGGGCAGTATCCATCTTGTTTGTAGACGGTGCTGCTGGTGAGGGCAGGTCCACAGTGTTCTGTTTGCCACTCAGCCCAGCACCTAACACAAGGAACACAATGTGTGCACATTGAATATTTAATGAATAAAGGAACAGGTGCTGCCATGGCACTGAATAAAAGTCCCATCGGTTTGTGGCTCAGCCGTGGCTGGTTTGCTTTGTTTTCACATCATTCTTTCATTGTGCATTCCAATGCTCATGGAGCACAGAAACATTTCCACCATTTGTGTCAGGCACATAGATAAATGCTTATAAAAACAACAGTGATTTAAAAAATCCTCATATGTTCTTTCCAGTGCTCGTGTAGCTCCTATATTGCGATTTTGCTGATTTTTTGGGCTAAGGTGTTTGGAGCTTTCATTGGTGCTCAGTTTGTTTTCAGCTAGAGTAGCTGAGCCTGGAGAGAATCATGAACTAAGGTGACTCCTGCCTGCCCTTTCCCTTTCCTTGTTGGTGATGGACTTTAGAAGGAGGAGGCAAGAAATTAAGTTCCCTTGGTTGGCAGCTCTACAGAGTATCTGAAACATGGGAGCAGTACCCATTAATAGAGAGCTGTGGACACTTTAGAGGCCTCTGCTCCCCCCAGTAACAGTCACGACAGATCTCTGAGGGCCTGGGTGGGGGAGGACTGCACCACCGAGATGTTTTCAAAACTGCAGGTAAGTGAGAAAGACAAATACTGTACCTTGTCACTTGCACATAGACAATAAAAGTTGAACTCCTAGAACTCCTAGTGTAGAATGGAGGTGACCTGGAATCAAGTGGTAGGGAAAATGGGATGATGTTGGTCCAAGGCTCAAAATTTCAGTTCTGAGATTAAATTCTGGAGATGTAATGTCCAGTGTGTGTGAATTGGTTGTGGTAAATGGTTCACAAGGTGCATGTGTATCAAGCCATCATGCTGCATATTAAACATAGACACAAATTTGTTTGTCAATTTTGTCTCAGTGAAGTTGAGAAAAAGCAAAAAAGGAGCAACCCCAAGTGATACTAATGTGCCACCAGGCCTGACAGTCACTGCCTTGGAGAACAAATGCAACTATGACTACCCAAAGAGGTTTTGCCACATCTCTGTAGCATGACGGACACCAGTACGCTTCTCTTGACAAGTAATAGAAGTTTTGTTTTCAGGTTTTGAAACAGCTTTTTCTTTGCTTAATAAGCATGAAAGGCTGCTTGTGACCTGGAAAACTTCAGAAGAAAATGAAGGCCTGGGGAGCTGGAATTTCACATTTGCTTCCTTACATTCTTCCTCTTGTCAGTGGGGTGAGCAGGATTTATGGGATCTGTAGTCTTTTGGAGCTAAAGCGCTTTGGAACTTGATTTCTTGGGGCATCAGGGTATCAAGAGAGAAGTATCAACAGGAAAACCAGGTGAATGTATCTAAAGCCTTTGAATTTAAGATTTAGGTGGCTCATTTGATTTGCAATCAGGAAGTTTAGGTTTGAGTCTCAACCTGGCTGCTAAACATCTGGTGGGATTCTGAGCAAACCACTTAACTGCTTGAATCTCACAGTTCTCATTTGCCAAGTGGGGATAATGGTACATATCTCTCTGGGTTCTTGTGAGGATTAAATGGATGATGTTTGGAAAATACTTAGCAGAGTACCAGGTGTATAGCAAATACCCAACAAATGGTGCCTATTGATAACAATAAAAGTAAAGGCAAATTTTTTGAGTGCTCCAAGGTTAGACTACAGGGTTCTTAATAGTAGGAACATTTTATTGTTTTTCTCTCAGTCCAACCTGTGTCCTACTTCTGTGTGTGGAACTGATGATGGGTTGTAGTTCTTACAGTGAGGCTGGGGGAAGAAGTGCCAGTTAATCTTTTTAGGAAGGATTCTACTGAGCAGAGAACCAGTGGGTCATAAATATTAACATGAGTCTGAACGACTGAGGGCTTTTATAGCAGATTCTGGGCCCAACCCCAGAATTTCTGATTTGCACATCAGGTAGTCAGCTTCCAAGATGGTCTCCAGCAAGCCTACCTCCTAGGGTTCAAGTGCCTGTGTGATCTTCTCCCCTGGTGTGTGGGATGGGTCTTGAATTCACTTCTCATGGACAGAATCCAGCAATGGTGAGCTGATATCTCTTCTGAGAGTACATTATCAAGATTTGATGTTTCACTGGATGTTGGCTGTAAGGGGGGACAGCTGTTTATTGTGAATTGCCCTGTGGGGAGGGCCTTGGGGGAAAATGGCTGTTGTCTCTGCCTAGCAGCCAGTAGGGAAAGTGGTCTCACCACTACATGAATGAACTTGGAAGCAGATTCCCCCGAAATGAAGCCTTGATATGACTGCATGGGAGCCAACAAACACCTTGATTGTAGCTTATGATAGATTTTGAGAGGCATAGAGTGAGGCCACAACCAGATTCCTACCCACAAAGACTACGGGATGATAAATGCTGTTTGAAGTCACTAGTTTTGGGGGTAATTTGTTATACAGCATAGATAATAAAGGCAATGGATCTGTATTGAAGTCTGAGGAATATATATATTATATATAGTATATAGATAGATAGATAGATATAGATATATAGATGAGGTTGATGCTACTGAGCTGGGAATCACATTTGCAAAGAAGAGTGGTTTATTATCTTTTAATTGTCTGTCTTTCTAATAACTGGTCCCCTTTCAGGTAGCTGAGACTCCATTCAAATCCTTTTCTGAAATGATAGGCAAGTAATAGCAATTTACCCTAATCACCCTGTCTTTTTTCATCCTTTCCACCCCTCGTGTCCACCAACTCCAGAGACGCTTCCTTGACCAATTTTCCCTGTTTAATTCAAGTCCAGGGCAACTACTGATGTGTTCATTGCCTCATAACATTAGCAGATTTCAAAAACAGGAAAGTGAGTGGGGCAGATGAAGTAAAGTGTCTACATAGTGGCACAAGAAACTAGAGCATGAGCTAGGATGAGAACTCAAGTCTCTTGATTCTATGAAATCACTCTTTTCAAACTTTTTCCTTTAACCCAGTAGCTGTCCAACATCCATTTGCTTTATTGTGACCTTTAATGTCCTGGTCAGAGATCAATGACTATAAAGAACAGAAACTATTGAGCTTTCGTTAAGGGTTACGGAAAGTTCATTGGCAGAAAGGCAATTGCCTTTTAATTTAAAATTTTAAAAGATGAGCACAAGTTCTCAAATAATGGTTTTCATTAATGTTCCTTTATATAATGTTGACAAAAAACCACTCAGTTCCACTGTGTGTGTGGAGTCTGCAGTCTGCCTGATTCTGTGTCAGGCTTCTCTTGCTACTCTATTTCCCCCCACATGCCAGAGACGCTCGCATTAGGTTCACAGGTGAGTCTGAATTGTCCTGGTCTGAGTGTGGTAGCTACATGTGTGATGCGCCCTGTGACAGAAGGGTGTCATGTCCAGAGTTGGTGCCCACCTTACATCTGGAGCTTCCCAGTAGTCTCAGGTCCTCCATAACCCTCAGCTGGATTATAAGAGGTTTAGAAAATGATGAATGAATGTAGTTGTTGTTTAATATTAAAAGTGTTTGGGACTTTTAGTTGTTTTGTGATTTTTTTTTTTTTTGAGACTAGGTCTCGCTATTTTTGCCTGTGGAACTGCAGGCTCTCATTGCCCGGGGTACCACAGACTCAAGCAATCCCTAGCCTCGGCTTCCCAGGTAGCTGGGATTACAGGCACGCGCCACCACTCCCAGCTGTTTATTGGAACTAGGTCTTGCTACGGGCCCCAGAGGGGACTCGAACCACAATCCCTAGCCCCGGCCGCTTCATAGGCTGAAGCTTACAGGCAAGAGCCACCGTGCCCAGCCTGTTTTGTGATGTTTTTTAGGACTAAAAATATGCCATAGGAACTTACTTGCTGCTTATACTAGTTAACCAGTGGTACAATTTGGTTTTGTTATGTGTAGCATCACTTACTCTCAGTTTCCAGTAGCACACTGATAATATTAAGTGAGGACTTAACATACAGTCTGGGGACATGCAGACAAAAATGGAAGATTTTAGAACTAAGATTTTTTTCTTTCAACTCCAGTGAATCTCTTGGGTACTGCCTCTTCTTTGCCCTGCTTCTTCTGTTTACCTGGTCTTTCTGCTGCCTGGCTCTCAGCTTGGTTTTGCTTTTTGTTTGTGATGGCATTGACTTTGACCCTCATTCAGTAATTACTCTTCAGTTCAAGAACTCACCATTCTTTCACTAGAAGCTTCAACTCTTAGTTATAATTCTCTAGATTAGATACCTTTGGGACTGGTACGACCATACTATCAGATGAGAAATCGAAGGTCCTTCTAACTTCAGTTGAAAACCACTGAACTTTGACTGGTTGGGTTTGCTTTGGACACCTGCATGGATCAACTGCCTGTAGAGCTGCTGGCATGTAGTGCAGACAGGTCCCTATGGTTTCCCTATGGTGGGTCTTGATGTAGAGGGTGGTTTGGGTGCCAGGAGCACACTGTCTGGAAGTGTCAGCCAGATGTGGGGATGTGCCATGGCACATTGCTTAGCTGTAGATCCCAAAGAACCAGTTTGAAGGTGAGAGCAGTGTTGGTGATCAGATTGTCTCTATTAATCGCATGAAGGGAGACCTGAATGAACTGTCTGCAGTTCAGGATTATTGTAGTGAAGTTCAGCCTGGAGGTTGCTATCATAGAAAACTGAGGGACAGAGCCAGTCACACATTTTTAACCAGTGACTCTGCTTTGACCACTGGCAAAGAAATCTGTAGAGAAACATGGATTATGTTTTAACGAGCTGTATTCATTACCATGTATACTCATACAGTGGCTCTTAATAGTAACATTTTACTAAGACTTTAATAAGGCATTCACAATGAGCTAGAGAATTTTATTATTTATATTGAAGTGTACATAAGCTCACTCTTCTCTGATATAATTGATGAGCCCAATATTTGAACTCTTAATAAAGTTATTTAGAGAGGTCTATATTTAAATTCAATTTCGTACCAGTGGGCTTTTAAAAGACTGTGTCAATGACTTGTTGATAGTCATAGGGTGAGCTAAATGAAAAGTAAATTATTTTCTTTTGACTGTAAAAGGCACATTTGCTTTACTTTACAGGGAAGTTGGAGATATGAATAAGATGAGAACAATATCCAAGTTTATTGTTGTGTTTGTTGTTATATTTCCTAAATTGTTTTCTTCTAGTTTGACATAGATGTACCGATTATTGACACCTGCAGTTTTATTAATTTGAAAATATTTTACTTTTCTCATTTTCCACTGTTCTTTTCTATACTTATCATTTTTTGTCTTGATAAAATAGCATTTCATTTTAGAGTAGTAGTCTATTTTACTTTTCTATGTTATATTAATATATTATTACATTAATATTTCTTCCTTGTTTCCTTGTAATTCTTATACACAGTTGAACACCCTTAAAAATTTCTTAAAAATTTATAACCTTTATTAAGCAAAAGAAAAGTCAAAAAGGCATAAATAACTTTGCACAAGAAAATGAAAACACAGGCCCCATAATTCTTATAAATATTTAAATTTTAGCTTTTATTTAAGTATTTCAGATGCTTAAGAAATAAAACATAGTCAACACAATATCAACCTCTGTTACCCTGCCTTGCGCCCCCACCTCACATGAGCACCATTCTGAATCTGTGGCTTATTATTCCCATTTATTTCTTTTGCTTTAATTTAAATATTTAAGCTGCTTTGAATAATACATATTGTTCTGAATAGTTAAAAATTTTGTACAAATGGTATAAATCTGCATGAATTGTTATATATTTTTGAATTAAAAAAGATGTATGATTTTTATCCCTGTTGACAGATCTAGCTATAGTTGATTCTAAGTAGTATGTTATTACAAAATGCTCAATGTATTATTTTTCTCCTGATGCATTTATGTTGTTTTAAATATTTTTGTCTTTTTACATATATTGACAACAAATGCAAAGATGGGAAGTTTCTCTAAGGAAACTCTTTGTTCTGGACTATGCAGTGGTCCAGTCATGGTAGGGAATAGTGCCTGAGAGAAGGGGTGAGGATTGTAATCAAGACAATGCTTGGGCAGGAAGGCACACAGCAATCCTCTTTGTCTGCATCCCTGAGTTTATTTTTCACTCAACTGTTATACAGTTCAGGTTACACAGTTTAGCAGTTACAACAGCCTTTTGCTTGATGTATGTTTTACTGGGGGCTAGCTTTCTGTAGGCGTCTGCTTATCTAGGTCAGACGGTAATCATCAGACCCTCTATGGGATGACTTTGTTATCTAAATGTATTTATTTTACAGGGCTTCCTGATACCTGTGCTTGCTCAGGCATGCAGGAATTTATAGTTCCTCATATTTGTGCAGATTTGTTCAGTGGGCAACCTTCTTTTTCTGTCCCCCACAGGACTGCACCATATCTGCCCAAGATTCACATGTTGAGACCCTCAGACCCAGTACCTCAGAATGTGTTTACATTTGGAGATGGGTCTTTAAGGAGGAAATTAAGTTAAAATGAGGCTGGTAGGGGGAAGACTAATCCAGTCTCACCGGGGTCCTTATAAGATGAGGAAATCAGAGATGTGGCAGTGCCTGAGAACTGAGGGTTGGTCTTGTGAAGAGCTGACAGGAGGAAGGCCATAGGCAAGCTGAGAAGAGAAGTCAAAAGGACCCTGCCAACATCTGGATTTTGGACTACCAGTTTCCAGAACTGTGAGAAAACACATCTGTTTTCTATCAAAGACACCCACTCTGGAATTGAATTATGATCATCCAAGCTAACAAGTGAGTAGTCTGAAGGGTGAAAAGGCTGGATGGAGGGATGTTGGCAGGCTCAGCTTCATGGGATAATCCCACACCAGTCTCTAAAATGTCAGAACCACTTCTGACTTCACATCGTCACCAACACTAGAGTAGTCTTGACAGGGTATGTTTTTAATTTGCACTTGACTTTTAGTGAGGTTAAACATCTTTTTTTATGTTTATTAGCTGCATATGTGCTGTATTTTTCTCTAAATGGTTTGTACTTATTTATTTTTGGCCTATTTTTATGTTGGAAAACTTTCAGCAATTGTTGAATGTATCCCCCATTGTCACTTGATATGGTCTTGTGACTTTTTCTTATTCAGTATGTTAAGATGTGACTTATATTGACTCATTCTTAAAATATCAAAAAAATTGTTGAAATGTATTTTTAACTTAGATTTCTAATTCTGCTGCCTCAAAGTTAGGTAAACTCAATATTTTTTCTATATTCATCTTGACTTTTGTTTATATTTTAATAACTGGGAGATGTTTGTCAATTTTTCATACTTAATTAGTTTCTTTGTTGGATTTTGCTTGTATGTACATCTTTATTTTGAAACTGCTATCAGACATATGAATTTAGAAATTTTTTATCTTTCTGGTGAGTTAAATTTTAATTTAATTTAATTTTATAACCTCTTACAATGCTATTTGCCTTAATGTTTATTTTGTCTAAGACTAATATTGTTAAATTAATTTTCTTTGTTTTGATTTTCTTAATATAATTTTCCTATCTCTGTGCCTTCAATTTTTCTGAGTACTGATGCTTTTTTAGACATTTCTTTATAATTGACACTTTGTTGGAATTTTAAAAATCCAAAATGAAATTTTTTTGTATTTAAGTTTGTATTTAGATCAGTTACATTTATCATAATTACTGATGTATTTAGATTCATTTTGCTAATCTTAAATTTTGCATTTTATTTGTGACACTTTTCTTTTTCTTTCTTTTGGCTTGTCAAGGTTTTCCTCACTTACTCCCCCCTTTACTTGTATGAATGGTTTTCACTCATTGTTGTTATAAATCCTTTACTCCTCTGCTCCATGAGCTATATATTTAAAGAAATCTTGGCTGCCCCAAAGTCTGTGTTGTTGCTAGCTCAGTCTCAGCTTGGCGTACCTTAGTATACCTCAGTACAGACTGTACCCTCAGCAATTTTCCGCTCACCTTTCATACCTCAGGTCAGGATCACTTCTATGAAAGTTTTAAGGACCTGGTGAGCCTAGGAAGATTGGATGCAACTTCCTCGCTGTTTTAATAGCAGTTCATGTATTTCTTTGTTATGAATAGAAAATTCATGTCAAATGTCTTTCTTTTTTAGATTGATTGTCTTAATGAGAAGAAGCAGGTCTTTATATCTACTCCCTGGGTCCACTATAGCACTCAGCTCAATTCATATTGGTTGAATAAATAAATAAAACAAAAATATAATGTTAATAAAGAAGATTTATTATAGATCGTAAATAGTGTCATTCTCACTTCTGATATTTGTATGCTTTTTCTGTTGCAGTGAGAGTGACTTGCCTTCCCAGTTGCCTTATGAGTTTTATGTACCCGAGGCCGTGTTTTATATCCGGTTCGTGTCACTTTGTTCCTCAGCAGTGTAAAGTATAAAACAAAATCCTGGAACACATTGCTTGATTGATGAGAAAACTAAATGTGGCATACATTTGGATCTTTTATATTTTACGTAGGCAGTGTATTTTCTTGTTAAATAAGGATGTGACAATTAGTCATGATAATATACTAGTTAATTGAACAAGATGACACATGGCATAGTAAAGAGGTTCAAATGCCAGGGTATGTGTTCACTCCTTCTTCCATGGAGCCACTGTCAAATGGCCAGGTGCTCTGACCAATCCTGGCGTTTCTCCAGCAGCCCACATCCCTGGAAAGAGCCATCTTACCAATCTTGAGGGGTTCTGAAACTTGTTTTTGGCTTATTAACTCATTTCAATAATTTTTTTCCTTCTTAGAAATAAGAAAATCATGTATCTTCACTCTCAGTCCACACAATCTCATGAATACTCTGGGTTTTCTTTCTCTCTTCAGCAGTGATTCCTCTTTTTTCCAATGACATAAAGATAAAAAGGATGAAATCCTTTAGTCAGAATTTTTTTAGCCTAATGTCTCTCAATAGTGAGAAATAGATTTAGATCAGAGTTGCTCTGAATGTGGTTTCCAGATAGCCCATGCTCACAGAACTTGTTAGAAATGTACATTCTTGCATCTCACTCAGACCTACTGACTCAGATACTGTTGGGATGCAGCAGTCTGTGTTCAGGGGGTGCTGCTGCACACTGAAGATTGAGAAACCTTTGGCTAATTTAATAAAAGGAATGACTAAAACTCTTTTCATTTTTTTCTGTCATGACTAATCTGAACACATTTAAACAGCACAGATCTGTTTTTATACAGTCCTACAACAGTGTTAGAGCAAGACACGGTCAGGCCACATGGCAACGAGAAGACTGCATAGTACCAACTATCACTAGGAAGAGCAGGCAGGGCTGGTTTGTGTCCATAGCCCACCTCTACCCTTTACTCCCAAGTGACTTTGAATACTCAGGCTCTCCGTGGTTATGATTCCTTATCTGTAACGTTGAGAAAACCTTACCTTCCTTATAAGAAGGGTTGTTGTAAGAAATGAATAAATTCACACCGATGAGTTCTGGCACAGAGTGAGTGCCTGGTAAGTGATTATTAAATAAAGTAAGTGAATTTGAAGTCAAAGGTTTTGTGATCAAGGATGGTCCCCTATGAGAGTGACACAGAAGAGGTGAGTGATCAAGTCACATTTCTGCCTGGTATCTTCAGTGCTGGCTGTTGCCTATTTATCAGACCAGAGCTGCCAAACACTGAACCTGGCTGCAGAGAATGCCTCTTACATCAAATCTGCATATAGTTAAGCAGGATTGACTCCTGTTTTGCTCTGATTGCTTGAGGAGGAGATGACAAGACATACCGTTACCCTTCACCGGATGTGGTAGTTGTCTGATTGTGCCATCATTTGCCCAAATTGTAGATTTAAGAAATTCTGAAAAAAATTCTAGGCACTAACATCTATTCTGTTGGTTGTTGGTCAAGTCTCCATCTCTTGGCAAATTTGAGGCATTTTAACTCAGCTTTCAACTTTCTCTAATCCTGCTTCATCAATCCTTTTCTGCACAGGCACATCTGCCTTCATTTGGCAGACATGGCAGGTTTTTCATTTCCCCCATGTAAATGGCTTGTTTATTACAGTAGGGGTCCCTGGTCTTGGAAACAGCTTACAGATATCCTCAAATAGAGCTCAGAAAGGGCTTTATGAATAATAATGCCCAAGGAAACCAGAGATGAGTTTGGACATTGCCTCTTTGAAATTCACACTTCAATCTAAGTGCCATCATTTTAACAGAAAATTTAGAAGGCTTCCTGTGAAGGCTGAGTCTAGAATATGTTTTCTTTACAAAACTTATCATTTCAGCACAAAACAAACAAACAATAGAAAAGTAAAATGGGAGTAGGTGCTTTCTGGTATGTATTTTACTTGAGCATATAATTTGCTGAGACTTTTACAGTCTCTAGCTTTAACTTTTTAATTTGCATCTCTCATTTTATTAAATATTCCTCAGCTTCTTTCTAGATGATGAATTTACTGAAAGGGCACAAAACTCAGGGTGAGGAGAGGGCCATCTGAAACAAAATAAGTTAACTTTGTATTTCATTTGTTTGGGACAGGTGAGAACTATTGATGAATTTGTAGCATGAACTTTAGCTTCTATCTAGACCATATTTATTCACATTTGCAGTGCATTGCAGTCATTTGGAAACTGAAAAAACTATCACTGATGCCCTGGCTCCACTCAAGTTCTTGTCATCTTTTGTGAATTTTCAGAGATGCTAGGGTGATTCTAATGTGTGAGGAAGGGGCAGGGTTTGAGAATCCCTGGTACTCACTGTGTTAGTCACACAATGTGGACTAACCTGCCTTGATGTGGAGATGACCTGCCTTGGAGAATCAGTGGACATTTCAGCCAAAGTTCACCTGGAGTTGGGCTAAAGGGCTCATTAGAAGAGAACCCTGAGGAAGGAAGGAGCCAGGTAAATCTGGATAAAAGGCTGAAGTATATTTACTTCAACTTGTCCTCCACCTTGTGTCACCATTGCAAGTCTCACACTTAGGAGAGAGAGGATTGTGAGCAGAACAGAAAAGAACTTTTCCAGTAAAAGGTCTGTAAAGCTGTTGGTACCAGAAGAAATGGCAATAGGGTATGATACAATGACATTAGGAACTGTGGGTTCATCTGTGTTGTCACATACTGTGCAGAAAATTAAGCTTCCCACAGTTGGAAGGCAGCAGTGTAGGTAGTGAATGACCACAGTGACTTCCAGAGCAGATTGTAGAACCCAGTTATGCCTAGCAATGATGGGAGAAATGTTTGTACATTATATGTCCAACAAGGGGTCAATATCCAAGATCTACACATAAATTCAATGACAAAAAAAAAACAACAAAAAATGATTTCACAAGATCAGATGAACACTTCTCCAAAGAAGTCACACAGGAAGATGAACAATTGCTTATCATTATTTATTATCAGGGAAATACAAATAAAAACCACAATGAGATGTCACCTTATAACTTACATATCTGAAAGAATGACCTATAGCAAGAAGATCATAAGCAAGTGTTGGTGAGGGTGTGTGTATTGAACACTTGTGCCCTGCTGGTGGGATGTAAATAAGTTCAGCCCTGTGGAAATCAGTATGGATGTTCCTCAAAAACTTGAAAATAGATCTACCATGTGATCCAGCAATTCCATACCTTGTTTAGTATTCAAAGAATACAAAAAAACTGATTTAAATATATTTATATTAACATATACATTTAACATAATTTGAATACATACGCATACACACATGAATATATACATATAGAGATGTATATATGCAAATATTATGCATATATATATATATATATATATACTCCTATATTTATTATGGCACTTCTAACAGTAAACAAGTTATGGAAACAACCTAATTGCTGAAGGATGGATGACTGGATAAAAAGTATGTGGTATATATGCAGTATTCACTATGAATGAAGAAGAATCTTGCACTTTTAGACAATAGGAATGGAACTGAAGGGAGTTATGCGAAGTAAAGTAAGTCAGGAGGAGAAAACAAGTCAGAAGGAGGACAAATATTGGATGATTTCACTCATGTGTGAAATATAAAGGAAATGAGAAATGAATAGACAAAATGAAATGAAAACAAATCCTTAAATAGTGACAGTGAAACTTAAGTTACCAGAGGAGGAAAGCAGGTGGGAGAAAGGGGAGAAGTCTTAAGGATTATGGTGGAGAGTTATTGGTACTTTGGTGGTGGGCATCTTGTGTTAACATACATTTGAAGAGGTACGAACTCCTATTCCTGAAATATATGGCCTTGTATTTGAGGAGGTATGATGTTGTGCCTCTGAATCATAACAATGACAAAACCAAATTTACCTAAATTTTAAAAAACATAAGAAAATAGCAACAGCAATAAAGCATATACTGTATTGTAAATCAAAGTTACTTCAATTAGAAAAAAGAAAAAAAGACTTTTTGAGGTGATAGTAAATGAAGAATGGGGACAAATGGAGGACTTGTACAGAAATAGCAGAAATAGCTATTTTCTGAGTCTCAGGTAGGAGGAAACTAGGTAATAACAAGCAATGGCCTCTTAAGAATCCCATCCTAATGTCTGGGAGAGGAAGAAGAGGGCAAATGGAGGGCAGCAGCTTTTAACCCATTTCAGTGTGCTTTTGAGGAGCTTTCCCAGAATCACACAGATGTCCTTATATAGAAAGTTGGGTACATAGTGCAATAATCACCTACTTAGGTGATACTTAATTCTCTCATTTATCTTTGTCCTCAGAAACCAACTGTCACCAAACATTTCTCCCCTATTGGCACTGTCACAGGGCTTGACAATTTCACATGAATTACTGACCTGGGTTTTACTGGAGACCACTTTAAAATGCCCACGTTTCTGAGGGGATGCAGAGCAGAAGAGGACCCAGAAGACAAATGTAGATGTTATTTTCTTCCACATACTTGGAATGCAAATAAAAAAGCATGCATTACTCTATCTTATCAATAAAATTAAGTGTAGTTGTCTCGTGTTAGTAGGAAATCTAATATTATTCGGAGGCAACCCCACCCAACCATCTATCTAGGAGCTTTGTATCATTCCTTGATGTCTAGAAAATAGGAATGAGGTCTGGTGCTTAGTCTATCATGGCCTATATTTATGTTCTCTTATAGGTTGTTCCTATGGAGATTGATTTTCCTCTTCTGCCAATATTTATGACCAACTCTTAGTTTTTCTTATTTGCCAGGGTGGCCCTGATCTTTGGTTGAAGTGACTGTTGTTCCATATTCCTAACGGACCTTAGGTCTGGGTTAGGTCATGTGAACTTTTTCTGATATTCCACAAGAGTGCTGTTGGAGCTTTCAGAGAAATTCTGTTTTTACTACTAAGAAGATGGAGCTGACATGGCATTATATTCCCTGGTGTTTGACTTGAATGTGGGCATGACACTTAGCCATATTATGATTTGATGAAGAACTAGCTTTTTGCATTCATCTTTGGGTAAAGGACGATGGTGCAAAGACAGAAAGACCTATTTGCTGACATTGAGTTGTTATTTTTATATTTTTGTCTAGTGTTGGCTACTATTGGTCAGAGGTTATCGGGGGAGTGTGAAGAGCTATCTGGAATTCTCTTTTCTTAGGAAGGGTGTTTAATGTCTATTTAAATTGGAAGCAATTGATATATAAAATTGGATAAACCATTGTTGAATACTAGTTTCCTCATCTACACAGTATGAAAGTAACATTGCTTGAAATCTGATTGTTAAACAGCTTAACAATACCCACAGCCCTCGGACCAACTTGCTTGAAATCTGATTGTGAAGAAAAATAAGTAAGTTAATTTTCACTAAGATAATTTGCAGGTGGCAAGACTTTATTTAGCTATTATGACAAAGAGAAATATTTTATAGTTGTGGAAACTTACAAAACTTAATGACAGTTAATATGTATGAAAATATTACTTGCATTTGTTACAGTTCTCAGTTTCTACACATGAAGTCATTTAATCATCAAAACTTCCCACTGAAGTGGTTATTATTCAGCTCCATTGTAAGGAGGAGAAAACTGAGTTATCGGGATTAGGTGGTGTTTAAACCTTTAAAAATAATACCCAACTGTGTATGAGGCTTAAGTCATTTGTTATTTTTCAATCCATTGAACACTCTCCCCAAATCTAATTACTCAGACATCTTCTGATGTCAGAGAAACCATTTTTTTCTCTTCATTTATTTCCTCCTTTTCACCAAGGCTCTGGATACCTTCCTTTTGAATCACATTAAAACCCTCACTGTCCTGAATTCTCTTTTAGTCCATATGATCCCCACATTCCTATATTTATAGGTTGTTTCTTCCTCATTCAGAAATTTATAGGAGTCCATTAAAAACAGGAGAATGGTTTAATTCTGCTGTCTCTTTTAACTATCTTTTATTTGTGTTCTTTCCTGTTTCTGTCAAATCACACTAAAAGCATAGCTGTAACTAGACTCTATTAATATTTCTTTTTAGCTATATCTGGACAGCAGATATTAGGTGTTGTTTTATCACTATCCCTCACCATTTTTCTCCAATGACTCTGACAACATCCCTCAATGCTGAAACTGAGTGAAATGACCGGACTCTTTCTCCTTTGTTAACTTATGCTTTTTTGGGGTTGCCCTTTCTTATCTGAGTAACTGCTTAATTCTGTTTTGAGAAAATATCACTGCCTAAAAGTACATTACACAGTACTCTTTTCTTTCTGAAATTAATTTGTCCTCCCTTTTCAAGCACTCTCTTTCTATAACCAATATTTCTGTAAGAGGCACATGGCTGGGGTAAAATGAAAAGCAAGCCAACTGCTCCCGTATTTCCACTTGGAAACTGATGATCACTTAGATCGAATCTTCTTGGTCTTTCAAGAGTTCCCTGAAGGCTTTTTTGCCTGCTCTCTCTGTTACCACAGAGAGAACACAGAGTGGGAGGAGACAGCTTCACAAGGTGGGAAGGAATGAAGCCCTCAGTGGTGAAGTTCCTTTTTACTGAGACTGAGGCAGGTCAAAGTTGTGGAGAAAGAAGTTGAAGACTTGGCAAAAGATCCAATCCTAGCTATCAAAATGGAGGGTAGTGAAGAGGTTAACTGCACCAGGGCAGGCCAGCCATGGCAGGTGAGAAATGAGAGCGGGACAGACTTGGACTATAAAGGAGGAAACAGTTGATTCTTAATTTACTTAGAAGATAAAGCAGATGAGATTTGTGACCTCATTGGGTGTGGGTATTAAGAGAAAGGGAGGACTCAACGTTCAAATCTAGTATGGGAGCCTGAGCAATTTGCAAATACTAGTATAATTTATTAAGATGCAGGGAGCACATTTGAAGCTTTCTGGATGATGACTGAAATGTCTGCATAGGCTATGGGATATGGAAGGACTGTCTTTTGTAGCTGAAATATTCCTACATTCTCTAGATTTAAAGGCTTCCTCTTGGACTGAATTTGCTGATGGATAAAAAGCTTTGTAAAACAGGTGCAGTGAGTGGTGGCCTGGGTGGTCTGGAGATGATTCCAGTATCCATAACAAGTGAAGAATTTTTCTGTCCTAATTTCTCAGCCAAAAATGGCAAGCGATTTCATATTGCCAGACAAACTAAAAAAATGGTCCTCATTAACAACTTTACACACCGAAGGTGGAACAGAAATAAATAAATATGATTTATTCTAAAATAGTTATCAGTGCATTTTTATTGCTGGTTCTAATTGATGAGTCCATCAATGTTGATGGTATTTTTTATTTCTTTTACAGATGATCTTTTCTTTTGGGAGCAAAGTAATGTTTCTGATTGG
Source organism: Uropsilus gracilis (assembly GCA_004024945.1). Taxonomy (NCBI): domain Eukaryota; kingdom Metazoa; phylum Chordata; class Mammalia; order Eulipotyphla; family Talpidae; genus Uropsilus; species Uropsilus gracilis. Next base: position 10,660 of record PVHY01000507.1, on the reverse strand, counting down.
ATCCCACTTGCAGAGCAAAGACTTTAAGAATCATCAGTTACTGAGAAAATGACTAAATAAAGACTTATGTCCTTAAAAGTAATGAAAAATTTAGGTTTAACTTTTAGAATGTGCAGACACTACCAGCTCAAGCTGCAGATAACACAAGTGTCTGTACTGATGTCACACTGAAAGTGGTAGGTGGCATCTTGCATTAATTCAAAGCTTGGTCTTTAATTGCATCTGAACTCAGTTCAAATTCATGAATGTACACAAGAGTTACTTTGGTCCTTACTTTTTAAAGACTTTAAGAAAGAGAACAACTTATCTATGACTATAAAAATAAGTTTACCATTCAAAAATCCTGAAATTGACAAATTTTCATTAAGTGTCTATTTATGTCAGACTGTGGGTTAAATGATAAGTACACCTAGGTGAAACAGTAAGATCATGATTTGTGAAGATTGAAATATAAATATGAAACAAATCTCTATTATATAATTTGAACTGATTTGAATTTAAATAATTTGTTTCATATATTTTAAGTATTAGAAAGTGATTTTTTTTGTTCATTATGTATTTTGTGGCTTATTGACCTGTGAGTTAAAATATCTTTTTATAGAAAATAATTATAAAGCACTGATTTAAGACAAGGGATATGTTTGATAAAATTCTAGTTTGTAATCCAGTTACTTTAATCATATTTATTGAATAAACTTTGCTCCCCCCAAAAAATCATGTTATTTTACCGTGTCTCTTTTTTAACTACTAAATTTCAAAATTCAACTGTATGGTCAGTGAAATTAAAAATAAATAAAGTTCATTTTTATTTCTATTAACAGAATTTTAGGTTGGCAATAAAATCATTCAAGAAGACACTATTAAATAGGATAGTCACAACTCCCAAGCTCAAATCAAACTGTAGTGCCCAAACCAAGTGGAAAGACTTTGAGTTGGTTTTAGAATCATTTGTAATGAAAATGGTAAGTCAGCACATTTGACAAAATAAAGTTTCCAAGCAAATTGAACTTTCGGCTATATATTGAATCACTAGGATTATGCTCAGGCAAGGTGAATAGCATGCATTCACGTGTTATACAAGGTCACAGTGTTGTCAGATACCATTATAGTCATAAATATTATAGCCATTTTATTCATTGCACCATCTTATCATTATATCCAAGAAAAATTAAGCCGTCTCAAAATTCATTACTATAAAACTCAAGTGGACATTCAAATGAAGAAAAATCTATCCTTTTAAAATCCATTTTCTTCTGAAAATTTAATTGCAATGTCAAATAAGATTATTAAAATAAAGAATAATTAACAAACCTGTCCCGTGATAATATTAGCAAATGACCCTAGTGTATATGTGTGTCTTTATGCCCACAAATATAGATATACCCAGACTTATCACTCCTACTAGGGTATATATAGCAAAGATATATTTGCTTCTCCATTCTTTAAGTTCCTTGCTACATTTTTCTTCTCAGGATGAATCTCTGATGATGAATTAGAAATTTATGGGGAAATTTTATTGTAGAAGTAATTGTTTCTATGTGTTCAAGCTACTATATAACTTGGGTCATCTTGTCCAGTTAGAATGTGCAACACAGAGACTGACTCACTAATTCTTGTCTAAGGGTTAAGACTAAGCTAAGCTTTTGCATTTGGAATGAGATTATGGTTCAAGAATTAGAATATCCCACATGAGGCCAGTAGCCCTCATTTGGCAACCTCAATCATGTTACTAGCTCAATATTTGAAATCTAAGCTTTCCCAGCCTTCATTAACTTATAAAACTAGATCACATTTCTCTGCTACTAACCCATGTTTTAGTCAATAAAATTTAACTCCCTTTGCTAAACCCTGGTCCCCATAATTTATTTTTCAAATCAACCTGGGAAGTAGATTTGAGCATCTATTTCTTAATGCTTTGCTCAAAGATTGGTGCTAAAAACTAAATTTCTCATCTCAAAAAACCTGTTGCCATAAACTGCTCTACACACAAGGGGTTGCGAGCCCACTGGTCATTAACATCACACTCTTTTTCTGGAACAGTTGGTCATATCTCAGGCAGCACCCACAACTTTGGCCAATTCTTTTCTTCCACTGCGGATATAGTGACCTCTTTTAGGGGTGTTTCTGTTTCAACTGTGCAGACCACCTGGACCCCAAGAGATTTACTCAGAAATGTAGTATTCATTCATATCCAGAATCTGAGGAATTTTGGGAAGGGTTAGCCACTTAAATATGCTCAGATGCTACCACTTTGAGCGTGCAATGTTGCACCAGATGTTGTTGAACTTGGTAGTGGAAAGGACCACCCAGGGCATTTTCTGATAAACCTTCTCACTCACTATAAGGAAAGCATAGGCAAATGCAGCTGATTACTGAATATTAAGCAAATCCTTGAGTTTCTGTAGTATAGTGGTTTTTACAGTCACCTGATACAGCATTGATAGATTTCATAAATCTTCCTGTCCCAATATTGTTCCCACAGTTGGTTCTGTGACTAAAAAATGAATTATCAGGTTTTTTTTAACCCTTCCACCATTAGTCTCTATGATCAGCACCCTCCCCATGAATCTATGTGACTGGCCCAATGGGAGTGTGCATGAGTAAGTGGACATGTCTGTCCTAGGAGGGAGGGGATTAAAGGGTGGCATCACTCTGGATGGTGGAGGAAACTCAGAGGGAACTCAGAGAGACTCAAGTGGCTGTTTCTTTGTCAACTGTTTTCCCCTGTTCAGTGTTAAAAATTCTGCGAAGATGAAGCCAAGGGCTCCAACATTCTTCTTTAAGCTGCTAGAACTGATGATGAACCTACCCTGATTGGAATAGTTGCAAAACACAAGCTTGGCTCTCAAGGTCCAGGAACAACACAATCCTATTTGTATTTGTACAACTCAGTCAATGAGTATTTTAACTGAATATTAGTTGGCTTGCCAAATTATGAACAGAGACACCCTCATGTTTAAACTGATGATTTTACCAATCAAAAAATTTTAAAGGACCAGGAAGGGGTTGGGAAAATATTAGAGGAAGGGAGGAAATAGTGATATAGAAGAGACAGAGGGACCTCAGAAAATACCTGCAAAAACAAGGGCAAATTTAATGGAAAAAATAAGTAACAAGAAGGAGAAAATCAGCTCCTTATACTGCTATTAATCCCACAAAACTTTATTTCTCTTCTCTTTGGCAATCACAGGCCCAGGAAATTAAAACATATCTGCTTCTTTTCCTTCAAAGATATTGAAATTAAGTGCCATTGACTTTGGGAACAGCCTTTTTGATCTCCTTAGTTTAATGACTCAAGATTTCTCCCATATTTCACTAGATCTGATGTATTTAATGCAGTAGGTATATCCCATCATTTCATCCCATCACTTCATATTGTAAACATCTCTCTTGAGTATTTCTAACCAATGTATTTTTCTTTTAGTTCATTCTCTCCCACTCTGTTAGATCTTCTGTGAAATGAGACGCCCCTCTTTCCTAGGCAGGAAATCTTTGCATGTATTTGCTTAATTTCCTTATTGAGCTACTTCTTTCTAATAACCTTGATTCATTAGGGAACATTTGCATCTGCATCTTCTCACCCATCCTTTTGTCTCAAAGTATAAATGAGATCAGATTCATTCATTTATCCCATCAGTGAAAACCTATGGAAGTCCACTAAGCCCCTCCTTAATTGCTTTAAACTGCTTGCAGCTGGAGTCAATCATATTTTTCCTACTCTATCCTGCCAGCTAAAATCTAAAATCTGTTGGAGACACACTTTCCTATGGGATCTTCAAATGTTGGATGTATAGACTTGCCATCTTTTTCTGTCATAACCTATATTCCAAATATTTCAGTAATGCCTCTTGGTTCTACCTTCTTTTTCTTTTTTTTTAATTTTCAATTATCTTTTACTTTCTTTGATTCAAAGTACAAATAAAGTTAATATGTTGTGATTGGTGCTTATGACTCTTTTTTGTATCTTTTTTATTTCAAATAATTTATTTATATATAATCTACCTTCTTTTTCATAATAGATCTCTACTGATACTGCATCAAAACCAGCAGTCTTTTCCCTGCTTGAGGACTAACCTTAATTTCAATCCCTATTTTTCTAATAGTTTTCTCTGGTGCTTCTTGAGCTTATGCGATTCTTATATTTAGAGATGTTGTTTTTACTGTCACTGTGAGGAAGGGTATGCCCTCCATATTGGACCCACAGATGATGGCAAGAAGATGCTGCTCTAGGGGAATAATCCAGACCAATTGTGTTGGCCCTTTCCCTCAAGGGTAAGAGGCCTCCTTGATAAACATTGCTGAAGTTGCTTGAACATAACCGAGAAATCATTCTGTGATGGCTAATTTCTGTATAATTTTCTTACTGGTTCTAGCACTACCTATTAATGAAAGGGAAGGGGACTTGGAAAAAGTTATTTCAGATTAAAGAAGATTATTTCCTCCAAATATGTAAAAGGTAGTTATTGAGTGTGTGTTAGTTGTCTGGGTTATTTTAACAAAAAACCACAAATTGGGCAACTTACCAAATAGTTATTTTTCATAGTTCTAGATGCTAGAAGAATGAAATCAAGTTGTGGAAGGGTTGGTTTCTTTTGAAGACAGAAGAATGAATCTCTTTATACCATCTTTTTTATACATGTCTCTCTGTGTGTCCAAATTTTCCCTTTTATAAGGATACCTGTGTAATCAGGACATAGCACAGTGACCTAATTTTAATTTGATCTTGCCTTTAAAGACCCTATCTCCACAAGTAGGGTCATATTCTGAGGGGATTATGACTTCAGCACATTCATTTTGGAGGACAAAACAGCCCATGACAGAGTCTGTGATGCCCCATAGTTCACACTGAAGATAATCATCTCTCTCTGCACCCCAATCTTGAACAGAAACAAACCAATTTTTCTTTTTCCCCACAGATGTTTTATCAGCACTTGAAAATCAATAAGTGTAACTTATATGGTTTACCTTGATCACCCTAAAGTGAAAGATAGGTGAGGATATCATCAAACTGAAAAGTAAGGTGTTATAAATTATTATAAAATTATTACTTTCTGTTGTAACAGATAGTCTTGACCTTGGGCTCTTCCTCACGGCCCTTCTTCTTGGGTTTTCTTTTTTCATTCATTCTTTTGAGATTTTTCTAGAACAAAGGGTTCTCTCTTACAGCCCATCATCTGTATCTCCTAGAGGCTTTTGAGATTCCATGGTCTTGACCATAAACAATTAGGTTGGAGGGGATGTTTATTACCCTTGGCCTTTTTCTCCTGGTTACAAAAGGGCACCGTGAGGATCAGTTAAGAAGAAGTGGAAAGGCTGATCAGAAGATTCTGCTCAGAGCTGTCCACAGAAGCATCTAAGTCTGGGTAAAATCAGTCAGGGCTCCATGCCCTGCTTCCTACCCCTTCCCTCTCACCTGGTTATGACTATTTTTAAGTGGAACTCAAATGTTGAATTGGCTGGAGTTCCCAACCCCTGCATGAATTCTAGAGGTGATAGCCCCATTTGCCACCTAAAGTTGCTATCACTATGTCTCTCTGAGGAAGGTAGGAGGGAAAAAGAATTTATTGGGCAATTGTCACTCTGAAAAACTTGGTCCATTTAATGTGGAAGATAAGAACAATGGATATAGGGTGACCAATAGCTTTGTCTGCCACAGAACTGATCAATTTTCTAAACCAGGTAGAATTTTCCAGTTATGGGAAAGGGAAGACAAATGATACACAGAGGGAAAAGTCTCCAGAGGTCCTTCCCTAGGTACAGACTAGGCAGATAGAGCATTTGGATGTGGGAAGATGAAGTCTTTTGTGATTTGGCCAGAGGTAGATAAAGTCATCAATTGTGCACTCTGAGTCACTGGCTTTATCTGTTTTCAGCAATTTCCCTCTCTTTATCTTTTTACACCTCCCCCTGGCTCAAAGGGGAAAAAGACCTGCTGTCTATTGAAGTTGTCCTTGCCCTGTGGACTCCATCCATTCTATTGCCTCTGCCTCCTCGCAGTGTCTCTGTCTTAGTCACTTCTTTCTCCATCTGTGCTTTAGCTTGCACTCAGACTTTTGTACATTTCTCTTCATAAAATATGAATCCTCAGGCCTGGCATTCAACACTTGTATTGTTTTTCTATTATTCCATCTATTGCTATTATTAAACACTTTAATTTTGTGGCTTCTTTTTGTTCCTTGAAAGTTGGAACTACCCATTTCACTGCTTTATTACATCTGCTCCTTGGAGAATATCCTAGATTTCTTCCTATCCTATTTTAATGAATTAAAAAAATTTTCTTTATTATCCTTCTAACTTTCTGTTGTAACAGATAGTCTTGACCTTGGGCTCTTCCTCACAGCCCTTCTTCTTGGGTTTTCTTTTTTCACAATAACTTTCTTATTCGCTTTTCTTCCTTCCCTTTCTTGTAGTTATCTCAGGGCCTTCCCCACCTTCTCTTCTCTATTGAGAGAAAATTCATAAATATTTGACTGTATCTTTACTCTCTTTTGAGATTTCTCTGTGAATATGAGGTTCTCAGAGGCACTGGTATTCCTGGTACAGTTATTAACTGTTTATAGCTATTTGGTTCTCTCCTTTCAGGCAAGTGGGGGTGACACACCACCCTGCCCCAGTGAACTCAGATTGGCCATATGATTTTCTTTGTCCAATGAGATGTGTGCAGAAGCAGCAAGTGTCGCTGCTCAAAAGAACCTTAGAAACCATGATTCCTGTCCCACTGCCACAGCAACCAGTAGTGTCCCCAGGAATGCCTCCTATGTTACTCTGGAGTACGATTGACATGGGACAGAGCCTTGCCAGCCCCTGGTAGATGCATAATGTTAGTGAGAAAAAAAAAGATGATGTTTCAAGTCGCTGGGAATTAGGATTTTTTTCTTGTTATTGTAGCAAAATACATGTTATACTATGCACAGGATAGTGACCTAACTTCCTGGAGATACAGCTAAGTGGGAAAGAGAAACACTGGAAAGTAATTATATATGGTCCTTCTGACTATGGGAGCACTTGTCTTCTTTGGCCCCATAACTCAGCCTTTAAAACTGGCAAAACTGTAAGTTCTCATGCAAATACTGCCCCTTTATCTAACCCAAATCTTTCCAGTTGCCATTGAAAATTTTTGTTTTACTTAAGTAGTTCTCAGAGGTAAGCATCATCAGAATCATGTGGGAAGTTTGTTCAATCATGAACTGCTAGACTCCATGGAGACTCTGATCCATGAGGTCTTGGGTGGGGCCCAAGAATGTGCACTGCTGAAAATTCCCCAGGTGATGCTGACATTGGTGTTTTAGGGCCTCACTTTGAATTACTGGCTCCACTTCTTGGGGAAGTGGAGCACCCAGTTTTGATGCTAGCCTTCATTTACTCACTAGCTAATGTTAGGTTTGGTTTCAAGCTTAAAGGAAATTATTTCAATATCAGACAGAGAAGACCTTTGGGGATCATTTGGGAAGAAACTCAACAGGGGCCAGAGAGGTAACACTTAGATTCCCTGGAGGCTTAGTGACGATACCAGGGTCTAAGGCAAGCAAAACCCTCGAGTGGTGCTGAGTCCATGTGTAATTCAGCATGACTTTCACTGACTACAGAGGATGCCGCACATGTGGACACACGGTTAATAAGCATTGAAGAATTCTCCCTGCTGGCCAGGTCACCAGGTATTGGTCACATTGTGCACTAGTTTCTTGCCTACAAATAAAACCTACATAAGAATCATGTAATGACAAACTTTCATGTTTCCCTGAAGATATATTTTCCACAGACCTCCCCACTTGGGAAGATAAGGGATGATGGACAAGGCTGGTCTCAGGAGTGGAGACCAATGGGAATGAAGACATTCCTGAAGACTCCCTCTGGCACTGAGCAGTGCTGTATCATTTTACCTCACTGGTTCCTCTAGAATGCAGTTTCTTTCTTTTAAAAAGAAATGTTTTTAGTTTAATGAAGTGTGATTGCTTTACATCCTGTTTCATAATTTGACAGTATAAGGTTCTTCCCCTCAGATGAGGTCACCACTGCTATCCCACCACCAGAGTACCCACAGTCCACCACCTTTGTCAATGGTGCTCACATCCCTCACTCTTACCTCTCCCCTCCCCTAGGAGACAGGTCCTTAGGAAACACTAGTTTCACTGTCTCCATTTTTTATTACAAGGAAATAGAATACTTGTCCTTAGTGTACACCACCGAGGCAGTTATTTGGCCTAGAAATCCACCAAGAATATGAACCCACTGAGTTTAGTCACACATTGATCCTGCCAAGAGCTGATCCCAGCAGAAAATAAAAATAAAAAAATGGGATCCTCTTTCTCTCTAGAGCATCAGCCCATATCACTAACTGTCTACTCACATGAGAGGAATGGGTTCAGACAAAAATCAAATATCTAGTGTGAACTGAACTATATTAATTTAGCATAAGATAGTTTAACGCAAAAACAGAAGACACCGGGGCAATTTCGTTTAGAGTGCAGATAAAAATCAACCATATCTTATATGTCCAAACCTTTCTTTGTTATTCCATTAGGAACACTAACCACTGATACACTTTTAGCCTAATAGCTTGTTTTCCTTTCCAAGTTTGTGAGTCTTTGAGCAATAATAAAAAGTTTTTATTACATGCTAGACACAATGTTAAACCTTTTTATTACTCATTATCTTTTAAAGTACTGAGTTGAACACTTTGATGTAGGTACTGTTATTCTCATTTTCAATAGCCAAGAAAATCAAGTCTTTGGGAGGTGATAAAATGCCCAGTGTTTCCTAGTTAGTACATGACCACACTGAGACTGGAACTCTGAATTTCTGACTTCATGCAGTTTATCACTGTGAGTCCCATGTGACAAACTTAGGTTAGGCTTACATTTAAGCTTGAAATACTATTCTTCCTTCTAGGCATTTTCAAATTTCTCATTCTGTACTATAATTACCCAGAGCAAGACCACGAGGCAAAAGAATAAATTGGAGCAGAGGATCCTACAGAACTCAAATGACTCAACAAAAACAAAGCAAAAAGACCAGTTAAAAAACTGAGCAGAAGTGCTTAAAAGGCATTTATCCAAGGAGGAAATACAAATGGCCAATAGGCACATGAAAAAATGCTCAGCATTACTTATGATCAGGGGAATACAAATTAAAACCGCAATGAGATACCACATTACAGCCAGTAGGAACGGCCCATATTAAAAAAACAAACAGGCAACAAGTGCTGATGGAGAAAAGTGCTGTGGAGAAAAAGGATCACTCTTATGCTGCTGGTGGGAATGCAAACTGGTCCAGCCACTATGGAAAGCTGTGTGAAAATGAAACTACCATTTGATCTAGCAATTCCACTTCTGGGATTCTACCCAAAAGACATCAAAACACTAATTAAATGGAAACCTGTACTCCTATGTTTATTGCTATTTAGAATAACCAGGAAATGGAAACAACACAAATGTCCAAAACAGACAAATTGATCAAAACATTGTGGTATGTTTTTACAATGGAATATTATTCAACAATCAAAAAGAGAAACTTTTGTCATTTGTGGCAACATGGGTGGAACAAGAAGGAATCAGGCTAGCAGAAGTAAACCAGAAGGGAAAAGAGAAAAACCGAATGGTCTCACTTATATGTGAGATATAGGAAAAACAAACAAACAGACAAAGAAAGTCAAAACTTTCAAACTGACAACAGAACTAAAGTATACAGCAAGGCAGAGAGAGGGAGGGTGAGATCAGGAGATATAAGTGCAAGAGATTAAGATGACAGTTCACAGGTGACATGGTGATGGAACAACCTTGGGGTATACAATGATGTAAAAAATATATGCAATCAATAAAAAGAAGAAATGATTTGTAATAAATAACTCAGTAGATTTGTGTGCAAAATTAACTTTTGCTTTTGACACTAAAGTAAGATGGAGAATTTTGATCTTAGGTATTTGGCTGGCATTCCCAGGCTCATGTTCTTACTTTTAATCCTTTCTAATGTTCTAAATTAAGGTCAGAATCTTCATATTTGCCTAATTGTTGAGTAAGAGAGTTTAGCTAAATGTTAAGTCTACCCAATATCGTTAGTCTGGGATGGGGTAAGATGATGGCTTAGGGAACAAAATTTCTCTCATGACAATCCCTTTCTTACATGGTACCCAGAGTACACAGGCACGATGGCAATACCACTCTGGTTGTGCCTCTCTTTCTCTGGTCCCCCTCCCCACTCCTGGGGCTCTGAGGTCTGGTCCAGGACCTCATTCTGGTCCTGCTGGTCAACCAGGATTCATCAGAAACCCAACTTCCAGTCCCTCTTATACTGGAACCACTAGCTACAATTTGAATCTGGTCTTCTTACTCACAGCACTATCTTCATATCTTCTTTCAGTGTTATCTGATGCAACAATTCTTGAACTCTTTGAAGTTCTTTTTGAACAAATGAACTGACCTCCTACAATGGTCTCCCCTAATTTGTGTTCCAAGACTCACTATGGGTGCCTGGAACTGCTGATAAACCAGATCTAATATAATACCATGTATTGTATTCCTTAAATCAATTTGTGAGTGATCCCCCTGCCCACAATTACCTCACAGGAACCAGCAAAGTTAACCTGTTAATCAGTTGTATTACACCTTCACCACTCTGCCTTCCTTTGAAATTCATTGTGAATTGTGCTCTGTTCTCTCTCTTT